>SNQJ01S0020294.1:15610-69777 GCA_010110895.2 Picea sitchensis
AAGAGCCGGACCAATTAACAAAAAAAAAAAAAAAAAATTGTTTGAATATTAAAGAGAGCAATTGATCATACACAAGAATGTAGGGTAATTCATCAGGGTAAGTGGTCATAAACACAATTGCAAGTTAACTTAATAGAATTGCCAATATTTCTGTGTGTGAAAAAAGTATAATAATTAGAGGATTCTACACATATACATAAGAAAGAAAAAAATTCCTTATATTTAATATTTTTTAAATTAAATTAGAATATACATAGACTAGATTTAGACTAGATTTGAAGGCTCAAATAAAGACTTCCTATCATAAATTTTTCATGATAGAGTATATTTCTCTCACTCTTTTGGAGATTTAAACATTATGTTTTAATCTGTATAATTCATAATTATCATAGGGTTAAAATATTGTTTATGAATAAAAAAACTTGAAATCAGAGCTTCAATGACTGAATAAATAGACGACATACAACCGCCACGTAAAGATCTAACCAAACATCGAACATGCATTAAAAGATAGATTTCATATTTCATAGACTCCAAGAATAGAAAGTTGTTTGTAAAATCTTGCAGCCATAATGCCTTCCTACAATGCGAGGTACTCCTTACCTTCCTACAATGAGAGGTACTCCTTTGACAAACTGTTAGCATGTCTTCCTTCAATCAGGGGGCCTCCATTACTCCTTACCTTCCTACAATGAGAGGTACTCCTTTGACAAATTGTTAGCATGTCTTCCTTCAATAGGGGGCCTCCATTTCTAAATATCTACTTGAAGGAAATATCTATAAAAAAAAATTCTTACCTCCAAGACTAATCATTATTAGATTTAAAGCCAAATTTTGAAATTTTCATGCTTAGTCTAAAATAAAAATTGAATATCCCATAATTTAAAGATTATTGAGTCATTTTTTTTAAAACATCTTTGAAAAGAATCCAAACAGAAAATAACTAGCTCCGTTATTGGACACGTGAATTGAACCAATTTGAAAGTAAAGTAGTGAGAATAATTGAGATAAAGAAGGTGCCCAACCTTGGATGTTTGGGCGTGACAAAAGTGCAATCATTTGATATCACCCTCAAAGAATCACTAGATAATCTATGGATTAAAACAATCTCTTTTGGAATCCTTTGATATTTTTCTAAAAATAGTTTCCAACTTCCATCAAAATAAACTCTAATATGATGAGTAACATGAAAAAAAAATATTTCATCAAACATCATTTTGTTTTTGGACAACCAAATCCCCAATATAATAAAGTATGGTAATTATCTAAAGATATAGAAGATATTCTTAGTGTATTTAGACATTTAGGATTTAGTTACTTGATCATTTTCTTAAAATGTGTTTTTAGGTAAAAGTGTGTTTCTTAGTGTATTTCTTTTGAATGTATTATTATCCTCTTTTAGTTACGTAATCCAACAATAATAATATGTTCTAGACTTGGAGTGATCTAACAAATCATATTCTCATCGATCTTAACAACTACATTGATTTGCGGCTTAAGACTTGACTGGTATCCCATCTCCGATAATAAGTGGGTATCCCCGCTTGCAGTGGTTCCAAAGAAAGTGACCGGGAAATGGAGAATTTGTGTTGATTTCTGGGAACTCAACAAAGCCACTTTGAAGGATTACTTTCCTCTTCCTTTCATAAACCAAGTTTTGGATACCCTATCTGCAAATAAATATTTCTCCTTTTTAGACATATATAGCGAGTACAATCAAATTCTCATAGCCCCCGAGGATCAGGATAAGACTACCTTTACTTGTCCTTGGGACACCTATGCTTATAGGGTCTTGCCATTTGGATTATGTAATGCTCCTCCCACATTTCAATGAGCAGTACTAGGGATATTTGTTGATTTTATTCATGATTGTGTGGATGTATACATGGATGACTTCATAGTATATGGAAATACTTACCAGGTTTCCTTAGATAACTTAGAAAAAGTCCTTATCAGATGCCAAGAAATGAACCTCTCTCTAAATCATGAAAAATGTAAAATGTTGTTGACTGAAGGAGTGGTTCTAGGACATCATGTTTCATCTGAAGGGATTAAATTTGACCCTGCAAATATTGAGTTCATCATTAGACTTACACCCCCCAAGAATCATAAAGAGGTAAGAAGCTTTCTTGGACATGTCTGATACTATCGACGTTTTATTGAAAATTTCACAAAGATTGTTGCACCCATATTTGGATTGTTAATAAAGGATGTTGATTTTATTTGGACTGAGAAGTGTCAAACTACCTTTGAAAACCTCAAAGCTAAGTTGTCTATGGCACCAGTTCTTAGGGGGGGAAATTGGGTTGTCCCATTCCACATATCCATTCATGCCTCCCACACCACAATAGGAGGAGTATTAGGGCAGAAAGAGGACCAACATTACTATGACATTTATTTTATGAACATGAACTTGTCCCCTGTCGAGCTAAACTACACAGTTACCATGAAGGAATTCTTGGTAGTAGTTCATCCTATCAATAAGTTGTGTCACTACATTACAACATACGAAGTATTTGTACATACAGATCATTCTTCTATTATATTTATCATGAATAAACCCATAACTAATGGTTGAGTGACTAGGTGGCCCCTGCTATTGCAAGAGTTTAACATCATCATTCTTGACCGAGATGGAAAGGAGAATTTGGTGGCTCATTTTATTTCATGAATAAATAATGAGGATGATGATATTCACGTAGATGATATTTTCTTAGACGAGCACCTTTTTTCCCTCTTTGTAAACACCCCATGGTTTGCAGATACTGAAAAATATTTGGCTACTAGGAAGCTACCGTCTCATTTGTCACCTCATGAAAAACGTATAATTATCATGCAAAGTTCCAATTACTCTTGGGTTGGCTATGACCTTTATCGTATAGGTCCTAATTTGATTATTTGTATATGCGTTTGCAAGGATGAGATACCAGAAATACTACGAAGTTGTCATGATGGACCATGTGATGGCCATTTTTCTGACAACCATACAACATATACGGTGTTACATTCGGGTTATTATTGGGCTAGCATTTTCAAGGATGTTGCCAAGTATTTGAGGAGTTGTGATAGTTGTCAAAGGATAAGAAGGCCCACGTCAACTGACGAAATTCCCTTGCATTCCCAAGTTATGATAGAACCTTTTGAAAAATGGGCCCTTGACTTTGAAGGACCAATTTCACCCATGTCTCATAAGAAAAACTATATTTTGGTTTGTACAGATTATGTCACAAAGTGTGTAGAGGAAAAATCCCTATTTAGGGCTACAGAAAAATCCATTGTCGAATTCATTTATGAAGACATATTTACCTTCTTCGGTGTTCCTCGTGAAATTGTTACATACCAAGGCACTCAATTCACTTCCAAGATGATGAGATAACTAACAGAGAAATATGGGATTAAACATTGTAAATCTTCTCCATACCACCCACAAGATAATGGTCAGGTAGAGTCTACAAACAAGGTTCTAAAAGTTATCTTAACGAAGATTGTTAAGATAGTTGATAATGGTCAGATCGAGTCTACAAACAAGGTTATGGATTGGGCTGATAGGCTACCAGAGGCTTTGTGGGCATATCGGACCACCTAGAGAAACACCATTGGGTATCCCCCTTTTGAGCTAGTGTACGGGAAACAAGTATTTCTACCAATAGAATTTCAGGTAAGGACCTTCTATATTTCTGCAAAATTGGGATTAAACTTAGATGACACTCAGAAACAATGGGCCCTACAATTAAATGAGTTGGATGAGATCAAACAAGATGTTATCCAATGAACAATATTAGTCCAAAACCATAGGAGCAAGAGGCATGACAATTTTATCAAGAAGAAACACTTCCAACCTGGTGATTGGGATTTGTTGTTTGACTCCCGATTTAAAACCTTCAATGGAAAAATCACCACACGGTGGTTGGGACCTTATGAGGTAGTCATCGTATATAACAATGGGGCTGTGAAAATCAAAACAATTGACGATGGACAAGTCTCCTTTGTAGTAAATGCACACCGACTCAAACTTTATCACATGCTCATTTCCAAAGATGATTTTCTATAGGTTGTGTCAACTAACAAGACATTGGCCTTAGTATATGGGGAAGTCCCCCCCTTGTTCTTGAACATTTTATGAATTTCTAACTGTATGTATGTAAATAATTTTGAATTTTGTTGATATGAGTTTGAGTAGCTCTGCTGCAAATCTCCCCAGTCACATGTCTAGTTTGTAATAATTGACATTGAATGAAAGAAAGCTTATGTGATGAATGTGATTCCCATATGAGTTTGTTACATTGAATGGGTTTATCGTTATATGATTGCATGTACAAGGATCTTGTATTCTAATTTAGGTTTGATATTATGTAAGTGTTTTTTATTTATTTATTTATACATTTAATTAAAATTATTCTAATTTAGGTTTGATTTTATGTAAGTATTTTTTATTTATTTATTTATACATTAATTTAAAATTATAATATGAAAAAAATGATAAATTAAAATCGGAATATGTATTTAATGTTTAGAATCGGTAAAAAAATAAATGAGTTATGTTATAAACAACATAAACATAAGTATAACTATAATCAAATTTAATTAGAAATTATGATCAAAGTGGGTATTAAACAAGACTTAAAACTTAATTTAAAGAAAACATGGATAAACATTGTAATAGTTCTTAGAAAGTTTTTATTTAAAAAATAAAATATTTAAACAAATAAATCAAATAGTATTAATAAAAAACACAAAAGATAAATTGGTATTAATAAAAAACATAAAAGATAAAGAAACATAAATCTAACATAACTCTCTTTAAAATGGATTTAGTTTATTTATCCCTAGTATCTTTAACTATATCATTAAAATTGATTTATGTTAGTGAATAATTCAATGAATACAAATTAATACCCCTTATCTAAATGATGAAACTAGTAAGGATAGGTCAAACAATTGTCTGTAAGAATTGATTACTATATTTTTGTAACATCACACTCTTGCGTGCACTAAGAGAACTTATTCCTTGGGGACACTTGCTTGCAAGTGATCCGGATTATTATACTATTGGTCGTTTGATTATGATTATGAGGCATTATGGATATGATGATATGTTACTTTTTTGTATTGATCTAGAAAGATGTTATTGACTGGGTTCTCTTGAGTGTGTGGGACTGTGGACCTCGAGGATGCAGAGGCATCGATGAAACCCCTTGGACTCCGGATCAATTTAGGGAGTGTACTATTGGGGTTTGATTGTTGTTGATATGACATATGTACATTGGATTAGATGTTATAATGATTTATTTTTATTGATGACATGATTTGTCGATGATGTAGGCCAATGATAGCTTTCCGACCAGACACACATGTGGAGTAGAGGGGTCACACATGACAACCAGAGACCTGAGGGAGAGGTGTGGACAACAACCCTGCCACAGCCTACTAGCACTCTTGTTATGGCTCGAACTATAGGTTAATGATTACCAGGTTCGAGAAGACCCACAATCTCGTGAGGGTAGACTGCGACAATAGCTCATGATTATTCAAAGGGGCATGAAATGAGAAAGGGGCATTAATCCTTAGAGGCCCTTAGTCTCTCACAAGATATGCTAGCAGATTATTGACTCGAGAGGTTTATGATGTCTACCAAGTCATTCAAGAGGCAAGTGGCACCCTTAGAGAATGTAGTGCATCCTAAAAGGCATGTCACGCAAGGATAACAGAAAGAGGCGAGTGGCACCGTTGGAGCATGTAGTGCGTCCTGAAGGGAACTTCGCGCAAGGAAAACATAAAGTGGCGAGTGGAACCCTTGGAGCACCTAGTGCGTCTTGAAGGGAACATCACGTTTTTAACTCATAAGTGAATAAAACTAGATGGCCTTAGAATGAATGGTGTGTCAAGTAGGATTTAAAAACAATTTTTTCCTAATATAATTTTTTCCCATCCTAGTGAAATTAAAATCTAGGTCTAAGTGACACTTGTGGTCAAAAATAATAATCATAATTAACCGTGTGACTAGAAGGGGGTAAGAAATTAAATTAATTTATTAAAATCAAATTACTTTCGGGGATTAAAATTTTAAAAGGGAAATAATTATTTTTTTTACATATGCTAATTAAATTTTATTAATTAAAAAGAAAAAGGGGTAAAAGGTGGTTTTTCTACACTTGCTAATTTGGGTTTTATATAAAAAGGGAAAAGAGGGAAACTTAAAAGAAATCGAAAACTAAGGGGAATAGGGGAAACATAAATAAAAAGGGAAACCTAAGGAAAAAGCTCAATGACTAACTTAGTAAGGAATATTTCCTTTAAGAACTTTCTAATTATGAACTCAACTAGTAATTTAGTAAAGGCGTAAGTCATTTAAAATGTGTAAGGGAATTTTGGGACACCAAGGAGCATTTTTAGAAATGATTTTTGGTGGGTGGGGGAAATAGGAATAATTAATGAAACTAATTTATGGTGCAACTAGGAGGATGGGTGACATGTGTACGGGGGAGGTTTTTTCTTATTAAAATAATAAAAAAGAAATTAAATGAGAACTTGGGAAATAAATCACTTAAAAACTCTATAAAAAGGGTGGAGGAGGAGGAGTATGGATATGATATTTATGTGTAACATTACACTGTTGTATTTTTGTCTTGACTGCCTTATCTTGTGGGAGTTGGGATACCTAGCTCGGGTAATGAGTGGTAGCTCGACCTTGCGAGGCGAGTTGGGTGCTAGTTGTTCTTTGATTTAGTGTAAGTTTCCCCTTTGAGGCTCGGGGGGTCAAAGGGAAGAAAGGTACCCCTAGCATTAGCTGGGAGGTACTGGTGAGGTCACATCAGTCAGCAAGTGAAAGCTGGATGGAGCGCACCGGACAAAAAATATTGAGCAATCACGTTTGGATAAGGTACGTCGGTTCAATTGTTACTTGCAATGAATTTAAATTTACTCATGTTATTTCTCTGTGCTCGTTTAATATTTCATTTCCATGCGTTTTCTTGCAAATTCCTTCCTTCGGTGTTATAATTCCCTTGCTTGTTGTTTTCTGATGGATTTCCTTTAGCGAACCGAACTTCTTATTTCATTGGCTTATCTATGCGGGTTTTAATGATCATTATGAAGAGATTGTGTTTTATCTTCTGCCATTATCCTTGGGTCATAAGTCCATGCCTCATAAGTCAGCCAAGAGTCAAATCGACGGTCATCACTCCAGCAGATTCCTCTTGCGTCACACTTAATCAGTAGTGTTCATAAAAGTAAGAAAATCCATATTCTCTTTTCCCTAGTATACTTGGCAGCGCCCTGCCTCCTCACATATGCTATTTATCCATAAAATATTTTTGCCTAGGTCTTTTTCCCTCCCTTAGGAATTTTCGTAGCTTTCTAAATCCCTGATTTTCAGGGGCTGCTAATGGCCAAATCTATGATTTTCCACTTGTAAAAATCATCCCAGAGGTAGTTCCAACATATTCCCCACTCATGAAGTCATGGTAAACTGATTTTAACATGGTTGTTCAATTTGTCCTCCTGCAATCAATATAAGATATTTTGTTTTCATACAAGTGTCATAGTCAAATAGTTAGTTGGGTCAAATCAAATCTCTACCCAATAGTCATAATAATTAATTACAATTATCAAATTCAAAATTCGAATTTTCCATAAATGGAAAAAAAATTCCAAATTCAAATTTACTCTTGTGCTCTTATCTCGCCAATCCCCGAGATGCGAGAAGTCAGTGGAGTGTTGACTCCTTTCCTCTTGGCGATGCGTATTCACCTATCTATCACACGGGGCCCACCTTGTGGTTCTGCCACATGTCTTCTCATGCCCGTCTCTCAGCACTTCACTACTCGTGAAGTCAAAAGTGACCCCTCTCTACCTCCGAACCCCCGAATGCACGGTAAGCGATGGGGTTTTTGATCCAACGATCCTCCCTTGACCTGGATCCAACGACTATCTCTACTCCTCACAATTTCGCGACTTCGTGACTTGGAGCACCCAACTCTTGGTCTCTCACCCTGCGAACCTCTGAATTCACGAGATCCCTAGATCTTTGCCATCTATCCTCCTTAGATGGACGACCCTGATCTCTTCGTGACTTTGCTACTCGTGAAGTCTAAGGATTTCCTTTTCTAACCTCTGATGCCCGAATCCCTGATATGGGTGATCTCGCGACACCTGTCCTCCTCCGGATGGACCACTCAGATTATTTCACGAATTTGGGACTTGTGACCCCCTGTGACACAATTTTATCAACTCAAAACCCTGGTAGCTGAGATACCAATGGGTCCATTGATCTCTGCCACGTGTCTCAACGAACGGACGACCAAGATCAAATTCAGGACTTTGCTAGGTGTGAAGTCAATATGCTCACCTCCGTCAGTCTCAATGCCCGAATCTCCAAAATGGATGATTCCGCGACATGCGTCCTCCCGCAGATGGACGTCTCAGATCTATTTCTCCTTCTCACGATTTCTGAGGTCGAGTGCCCGGATTCCCGTCCTCCGAACCCCCGAACTCCTGAATGTTGATATTCTGATACAAGCTCTTCCGGAGTTCGCCTTTCGCTGCTCTTCACGTGAGGTTTTAAACCTCGTGCAACTCTCAACAGATCCAATGGTTGTCGGTTTTTTTGCTCAAGATCTAACGGCTCAGATCATCTCTCCTATGCCCTCTTCTTGTACTGCCTCCTGAACATGAAATCCTTCAATGGTCTAGATATTCTCGGCTGATCTGACGGCAGCTACTGCTCCTGTTGAGCCTTGTCGCTTTTCTTCCAGATTTGGAAGAATTTCAAATTCTCAAAGGCCTCGACCTTTGTTCATCTTCCCTCTCCAAGCTCCACGACTGGAATCCTCATCTCCGTGTATAAGAACGTTGTTCCTCTTGAGCTTTGCTCTCGAATCCTTGAAGGATTTTTCTACTTCTGCACTCCTTACAGAGTCTTCACGCACACGAAAGTGATACCCCTTATGATCTTTCCTTCTCCTCAGGCCTTAAGGAAATAAATCCTTCTTCATTTCTCCTGCAGATGGAGAATTTGGATTCCCTCCTGGCTATCCACTGCTCAAGCAACCTCTTGCTGAGTGTTTTAGGGTGTTCAACAACCCTACGAAGATCCTTCAGTGGATTCCTCCTTCAATTATAGAACTCAAAGAGTTCTCTTCCTGTGCCTATTTGCACATCTACTCAATGCCCACCTGGAAGAGTGTCAAGAATCCTCAATGATTCTTGCTTCTATCCGATCTCACAAAAAATTTCTTCCTCTATGCACTCCTTGCACTGGATCAATGCCCACCTGGAAGAGCTTTACAGAACTCCTTAGAGATTCTATCTTCTCCTATGCACTCCCTTACACCTGCTTAATGCCCACTTGGCAGAGCTTTACAGAACTCCTCAGAGATTCTGTCTGCAACTATGTTCTCCACAGCCTTGCCTCTAAGGTCTTCCTCTGAATTGTTGATTCCAATTTCTATGCCCACCTGGCACGTCTTTGTCTGACTCCGCAGAGTTCAGAAGTGTATCTATGCACTAGTATCCAGAGACCGTAGTACTCTGTCACACCCTCCTGTCATGAAACCGCAAAGAACCTTTCAAGCCTGAAAATAAAACAACTCCCTGCAAATGTCTAACATACATCTACAGCATAAAAGAACACAATGAAGCATCCACACAACACAGAAAACATGCAGGAAAATCTTCTCTGGTTTATATTAATGTAAATGCCTCTTTACAAGGGTGTTTTGAGGGCAGACTGTAACAAGGAGTCAGCTCCTTTTCTTCTTCTCTTACAACTACTACAACTAACTCAAAATGAGATCGAAATTGATCTTTTACATGAGAGGGATCTTTGAGCTCTTCCCTCCAATCTACCTACCTTATTCAATTAGATTTAATGGGTTATCTAGTCCACAAATCGGATCTAGATCTCAACCTTACAAACATTAAATGCCTACCTACTCTAATGCCTGCGCAAAGGCTAGGCTCCATGGCTCAACAACCTAAACATTTAAATTACATTCAAATTCAAAATGGAAGGCGAGGGATGCACCTCTCTTCAACTTTGAATGCACGCGCTAACGTGGTTGGTTGGATGGATGGCTGATGTGGAGAGATGCTCCTGCATCATACTCCTCAGCTACAAAATTCATGAGCTCTTGCTCATGAGCTTCCTCTCTCAGTTTTGGAAATCCTCCTGGATCCCAAACAAATTTCTAGAGTTGTTCATCTGCTACATCTCCTTGCTACTGTTGCTTTCGCTGCGGTGTTGTTGCTGCTTCTTTCCTTCTTCTTAGCTTCTCCTTGCTGACAGTTTATTCTGACCTGATCATTATCTCTCTGATCATCTCGATCACTTTGTCCAGCTTCTCCAGTGGCTAGCTCTGCTTTTGCAGTCTCCCCTGCTGCAAAAATTTTCTGCAATTGGGCAGATCATCATGATATCCCATGCCATATTCATATTCTGTGGCCTCAACTTGCCATCCTGCTGCAAAGTCCAGCTCTGTAGTCTTCATCACCTTTTCATCTCCCTGGCTGAAAATCCTAAGCGATTTATCAAAATGCTCCTCTGCCAACATCTGCTCATGGCAGTCACCTGCTAGCTCTGGATTGTTTATCCAATCCTCTAGCATCTCGAGCTCCATCTCCCATGGAATGATCAATCTACCTGCCTTCTCTTCGGCTTCTTTTGCTACCAACTTCAGTGTTGTAGGTTCCTCAGGTTCCTGGCTAAAAGCATTGAGACACTCCTCATAATGCTCATCTTCTATTTTTGCTTGGGTAGCTTCCAAATTCTGCTCCAATGCTTCTCTGGCAGTCTCAACTAGTTGTCTTGCTTCTGTTGTTGCATCTGCATCACCGATCTTTGCCTCCCTTTGGGAAAATGGCAGGAATATTTTGATTCCCCAAATCATCAGAAGATTTCTCCAATCTTACTCCTCTGTCAGCTGCATCTGCTAATCCAAACTCACCTCTGAGTTTATGAGACCCTCATATAGTCTCATCTTCTTATCCCTACCCACCTGGAAATATGGGATTTTCCTGTTTCCCTCCTGGCAGTCTATGAGATCCCGCATCGATCTCAATCCATTACCTACTTGGCAATGTGAAATTACCTGGCTGTCCTCATGACAGTCTATGAGATCTCGCAGTGATCTCAATCCTTTTCCCACCTAGCAATTAGGAATTTCTTCTCTGCCCTTCTGGCAGTCCTTGAGATCTTCAGCTGATCCCATTTCATTCTCAGCATCACTGAGATTTCTCCCAATCTCTGGCTCACATACCTGAACCTTTTTCTATGGTCTGTTGAGGTTTTCAGCATGCCTCAACCATCCTCTTAACATATTTTGCTATCTTATGACCATCAGTTGCTTGACTGGCCATTTTACCTTTGGCTTCTTCATGGGCCATTTGTACACCCATATTGACCTTGCATTCTGCTGCATCCCCAATGCAACTTCATCAATCCTCACGTTCATCTCAGCGAGTTCTTCATCCCATTCAGCTTCGCTCATAAGCTCTGGGTCTTTCCTTTCAACATTCGTATAGCCTTCAGTAGCCATGTTGTTGTCCCTGTCTGCTCTCCTGGCAAACCTACTACTCATCTGCAAGTGACCATCTACAGAGTCCTCAGTACTCTGTTTTCCTTTGCCCCTTTGTCTTCAATGTACAAACAGAATCTCAACTCTGATACCAAAACTGACGCAAACCCTATCGGCCCTCGGGCCGAGATACACTCACAAGATTTTTCTTTAACCCCTTCAAGCCGGATCGGCTCTTTCGGATTCCCTACTGGAATCTCCTTTCAAATCAATCCACGGGTCCTTTGGGAACTCCCTTGTGCGAACATCACTAGACACGAGCTCCTATCTTCCCAAGCGACCACAGCGCTATGACCAAGGGCCTATCCCAAAGTCTCTTATCGCAATCTCGTGATCTCACAAGTTAACGAGTCGAAGCTCTCGACTCCTCCTTCCCAATCTTGTGATACCCAAATGGTGATACAGGTATGGCTCCCTTCTATCAGCTCCCTATGAGCGTGACTGCTGGCTAGGCTAAGCGCTAGCACCTTTCTCTCTTAGCCACTTCATGAGTTCAAAGGTTGAACTCTCGTTCTCTTATCTCGCGAATCCCCAAGACGCCAGAAGTCAGTGGAGTGTTGACTCCTTTCTTCCTGGCGATGCATATTCACCTATCTATCACGTGGGGCCCACCTCGTGGTTTTTCCATGTGTCTTCTTGTGCCCGACTCTCAACACTTCACTACTTGTGAAGTCGAAAGTGACCCCTCTCTACCTTCGAACCCCCGAATGCACGATAAGGGATGGAGTTCTTGATCGAACGGTCCTCCCTTGACCCGGATCCAATGGCTATCTCTGCTCTTCGTGATTTCGTGACTTCGCAACTTGGAGCACCCAAGTCTTGGGCTCTCACCCTACAAACCTCTGAATTCACGAGATCCCTAGATCTCGGCCACCTGTCCTCCTCAGATGGATGAACCTGATCTCTTCGTGACTTCACTACTCGTGAAGTCGAAGGACTTCCTTTTCTGACCTCCAATGCCCGAATCCCGGACATGGGTGATCTCGTGACACTTGTCCTCCTCCAGATGGACCGCTCAGATTATTTCATGAATTCGGGACTTGTGACCCCCTGTGACACAATTTTATCAACTCGAAACCCTAGTAGCCGAGATATTGATGGGTCCCCTGATCTCCACCACGTGTCTCAATGAACGGATGGCCCAAATCAANCGATGCCCGAATCTCTGAAATGGATGATTCTGCGACATGCGTCCTCCCGCAGACAGAAAGCTCAGATCTATTTCACCTTCTTGCAATTTCTGAGGTCGAGTGACTGGATTCTTGAACTCTGGATCCTTGAACTCTAGAATGTCGATATCCTGATACAACCTCTTCGAGACTTCACCTTTCACTACTCTTCGCATGAGGTTTTAAACCTCGTACAAATCTTGACAGATCCAATGGCTATCAGGTTCTTTGCTCAAAATCTAATGGCTCAGATCATCTCTCCTGTGCACTCTTCCTGTAATGCCTCCTGAACGCGAAATATTTCAATGGTCCAGATCTTCTCAGTTGATCCAATGGCAGGTACTGCTCCTGCTGAGCCTTAGCGCTTTTCTTCCATGTTTGGAAGAATTTCAAATTCTCAAAGGTCTTGACTTTTGTTCATCTTCCCTCTGCAAGCTCCATGACTGGAATCCTCGCCTACGCGTACAAGAACGTTGTTACTCTTGATCTTTTATCTTGAATCCTTGAAGGATTCTGTGACTTTTTCACTCCTTGCAGAGTCTTCACGCACACGAAAGTGCTACCCCTTCTGAGCGTTCTTGCTCCTCGGGCCTTAAGGAAATAAATCCTTCTTCCTTTCTCCTGCAGATGGAGAATTTGGATTCCCTCCTGGCTATTTGCTACTCAAGCAACCTCTTACTGAGTGTTTTAGGATGTTCAACAACCCTGCAAAGATCCTTCAATGGATTCCTCCTTCAATTATAGAACTCAAAGAGTTCTCTTCATGTGCATGTCTGCACATCTACTCAATGCCCACCTGGCAGAGTATCAAGAATCCTCAATGATTCTTGCTTCTATCTGAACTCACAACAGAGTTCTTCCTCTGTGCACTCCTTGCACTGGCTCAATGCCCACCTGGCAGAGCTTTACAGAACTCCTCAGAGATTATGTCTTCTCATGTGCACTCCCTTGCACCTACTTAACGCCCACTTGGCAGAGATTTACAAAANCTGTGTTCTCCATAGCCTTGCCTCTAAGGTCTTCCTCTGAATTGTTCATTCCATTTTTTGTCCCCACCTGGCACGTCTTTGTCTGACTCCGCAGAGTTCAGAAGTGCATCTATGCATTGGTATCCAGAGACTATAGTACTCTGTCACACCCTCCTGGGATGAAATTGCAAAGAACCTTTCAAGCCCGAAAATCAAACAACTCCCTGCAAATGTCTAATATACATCTATAGCATAAAAGAACACAATGAATCATCCACACAACACAAAAAACATGCAGGAAAATCTTCTCTGGTTTATATTAATGTAAATGCCTCTTTACAAGGGTGTTCTGAGCGCAGACTGTAACAAGGTCTCATCTCCTTTTCTTCTTCTCTTACAACTACTACAACTGACTAAAAATGAGATCGAAATTGATCTTTTACATGAGAGGGCTCTTCGAGCTCTTCCCTCCAATCTACCTACCCTATTCAATTACATTGAATGGGTTGTCTAGTCCACAAATCGGATCTAGATCTCAGCCTTACAAATATTAAAGGCCTACCTACTCTAATGCTTGCACAAAGGAACGGCTCCACAACTCAACAGCCTAAACATTTAAATTACATTCAAATTCAAAATGGAAGACGAGGGTTGCACCTCTCTTCAGCTTTGAGTGCATGCACTGACGTGGTTGGCTGGCTGGCTGGATGATGTGGAGAGATGCTCCTACATCAATTACAAACTAGGACACATTTTTGATTGAGGAGGCATCAACATATTCTCCATATGATTGGAAGAATAACTAGCCGATGAAGATCATACTCAATAACCAGAAAAAGTCTCCTAAAGTCATGTTAAACCCAAAATATTGAGATACTTATTCAAAGATTGTGCTTTGTTCAAGGGAGAAAAAATGATACAAAATAAAGAGATAAACTCTTTCCCTCCTTATTTTTGGGTTTTTTATTTTTTTTGTTTTTCATGTTATTAAATACTGAAAACAAATAAAATAATGTTATAGTACAGTGGAGGAAATGAGTGTCATGGGAAAGAAAACTAGTTCTAGAGTGAAAAGAAAATAACTATGCTTAATGCAAGGAAGCATGTGCAGGATAAGGAGATTGAGGGGACTATCTCCTCTAGGGATAAAGGTGTTGAGTCACAAAGGATAAATTGCAAGTCTAGCAACTGGTAGGAATGCATTTAAAACTCAAGAAAAGTTGTGGAATCCCCATGGGTAAGTTAGCCATAAAACAATTGAGAGGAAGTCATGAGGCTTCGACATAAATAATCCATGGCAGGACTACGCAGGGCTTTCATGCCTGGAGAAAATATTGCAGCATGTGTGTCAAAAATATCAGTGAGGTGCTACCTAAGACATCCATGAAGAGGTAATATCTACCATTCGTAAATGACACCTTTAAATAAAATTCAAGGTATGATGCCATGAATAGATGGGGTGGACCCTATGGAAGATATGTGAATGATACAGATCAATGTATTGTGTAGGAAGAATGAGACCCACTATACATGCTAGTAAAAAACACAATACATGTTGAAGAATATGAAAAGCGTTGACATAAGTAGAAACATATGTCAGAGGGAGTCCCATAAGTAATATCCAAAAAAACATTTAGAAGAATATATGTAGCTTCAATGCAAAGTCATGGAGGGTCTAAACATGACTCCAAATCACATGAAAGTATATCAACATAGGTTCCAAACTATAAACAAGGTTCTAACTAGGGAACCCATGAATGATAGTCTCTACCATATGAATTACGACTCTTCTAAACAACATATAAGGTTATGTGTCATAAATCAATGAGGTCAATCCTAACAAAAAATGAAACAGGAAATGGATAATGCAAAATTACATGGAGGGGAAAATCTAACCTATATGTCATTTTTTAGATAATTACCTATAAGAACGAATCAACATGGAAGAAAAGGTACCAAAGAAAACTATCTTCAAGGTCTTCTATGTAAGACAAGAAACACTAATACAAAATTTAATAAGTCCAATATAGAAACCTCTAATAAAAATAAGTATTATGGTATACAAAACTTGAAAACAAGAAACCTTAAAAGTACAATATGTACATAGAAATGCATAGCCTTACGACTTATGAATCATAAAGCACTAGGAATATCCCATTGGTAGGATTAGACCAACGGTTTCTTTGGTAAGAAAATGAAAAGTTTATAGTTCAGGAAGAGGTCAAAAAATTATAATCAAATCTTCAAGGATAGCCTCATATGAAGAGAACTCAACATCCATGAAATCAAGGCTCAACAACACATAATTACCAAGGAACGATGTCTCACAAATGATAATATCATACTCAAGATAAAATGCAATATTACTCAGGCCAATTGGGGGAAGCAAGGGATGACATCCCCCCATGGGATAAAACTCTTGATTAATTGTTGATACCTTGTCTCAAGAAGGAGAATGTAAGTGTAAAGAATCCTTCTAAGGAGAAACTGAACACTAGACATATGATTCCACATAATTCAATAGTGGTGGGGAAGACTCTACTTGAACACTAGGAACACACAAAGGGGAAATCGAAGTTGAAGTTGAAATAGGATGGTGATTATGAGATGAATGTTTATTAATAGGGATAATTCTTCCATTGTGAGGGAAATGCATCACAAGAAAGAGCGTAGACACCACAACCTTCATAACATAAACATAATCATGCCCAAGAATAATATTAAAGTATAAATGGCTTGACACTACTAACAAATCGAATAGGATGGTTTTCCCACCTAAAGTGATAGGAAATTGAGGAATAATCCCCAAACATTCACTAGGTCTTATATCAAAGTCTAGCAAGTCACTGGTAGCTAACAAAATCTTGGGAGAACCCAAATATTTCCAATTAAAGGAGGATAAAATACTTGTACGGGATCCTTCATCCATAATACATCAATGAATTTATTTCAACATAGATTCAACCATAACCATTATCTAGAAAGGTTCAGAAGAAGGAACACAAGGCTCCACAAGATCATTCCAATCAAAGGAAACCATCCTAGGACTTGGAGAGAGCATACTCAAAAATAGTAGAATACCCCCTTGTTCAGAAGGTAATGAACTGGAAATGTTAAATTCATATTCAAAAAACACAACACTCCTCCAAAGAAGAGTGGGATTAGCTGAAGATTGGACCAATTTGGTAGACTTTTCACTCTCCAAGAGAAGAGTGGGATCTATCGAGGATTGCATCAATATGAACAATTCCTCAAACATTGGTTGAATAGGATGCGAGACAACATGGTCAAGAGATGCATCACCCCCAAAAAAAGAGTGGTATTGACGGGATATGGGATTGACATGATCACTTCATTAACCAATGATTGATTATATTATTTGGAAACTAAAGATTACTCATAACTAGAAGGTCCTTCAAACAAGGACCACACATTTTGTACCACAACAATAGAAGGGATCAAATGAGTAAGGTGATACCCTTTGCAAAGATTACAAGGGAACGTGTGCTTACAGCCAATTTGTATAGGTTTCACTATAGTATTAATGCCCCCAACATGACTTGCAGCGGCTAGTGGATTTCTTCCAGCATGACTTGCAGATATCAGGTGTTGATATCCAACATGACTTGTAGAGGTTGGTGATGTTTTTCCAGTATGACTAGCAGTGACTAGACTCATTCCCCCAACATTACTTGCAACAATTGGCTTCTTTTCTTCAACATCACTGTTAGAGGTTGTTGACATAACTCCAAAATGACCACTAGAGGTTGATTTCATATATCCAAAAGGGGTTAGTGAACTAATGTCTATATGAGTCGTAGTGACTAGACTTGTGCTTCTAGCATGACTCATAGTGGTTGGTTTCTTTCCCCCATCATGACTTGCATGGGCTAGTGACACGTCTCCAACATGAATAGTAGAGGTTGGTGACTTCTTTCTCTTACTCCTCCTATTCCTATTCCTTTTAGACTTATGGTTACTAGTAGCAATAATTTCACCAAAATATGGAGAAGGAGAAGGCTTAGAATTCTTAGATGTAGAAGGTGAAGGATCGAGATCTATACGATTCCCATGTTATAAGGTTATTATCTTAAAATCATCAAGATCATTCAGGACCATCAGAGTGGTGCAAAACCAAACCAATAGTCCTACATTCAACCCCAGAAAGTTCAAAGTGGCCATCAAGGGGGCACCAATGTTTCAAAATAACGGGAAAGCACAAGAATACCATTTGGTATGGGTCCCTTAGTTGGTATCCTAAATAAATTTGTCGATGACTTTATTACGCACATGTTCATCCTTTGTTGGATTGTGCATGTCCATAAAAGTCTCATGCACTGACTGAGATGAACCAGTGGTATAAAAACCTGCGACTTCTAGGAGGAAGCTCCACGCTTTCAAGAGAAATACCATGGGTCCTTCCTGACTAGCATAGAATTTATTAGAACACTCAGAATCCATGATCCAAAAGTGGTGATAATGACACAACCTAAGGCAAACTATATAAATCATCACACCACTAAAAATTCCTAAGAGAAATATCGCAGAAAAAAAAACTTCTCCAACCCTTCAACCTATGTGGATAAGGTACTAAGTCCAAAGAAATGAAAATGTGTAAAGGGACCTTCCAAATATATTCATGGGTCGATCAAGTCCTAAAACCAATGAAAGAATGAGTGAGAAGAAGTTATCCTGACCTCCACTAACCATCCTTATCTAGTGCAAGTACCCACGCTTCACGAGGAACCCTCCAACAATACTGAAATGTGTGATACAAAATATTCTCTTGGTACAATCACAAACCCCCATAATCACTTTTGATATCCCTAGGAAAATAAAATAAGGTAAACAACTTGCATTTAGTGTCTAGTGGGTACAGTCGATAGCTGATATTGAACATATGGGCAGGGAAACTAAGACTAGATCGCTTCCAGAGGATTCTCTACCAAAGGGATAATGTCACTTCATAAAGTCTCAAACCAGGTCCTAAGCTCCATAGGACTAATTCCAAGAGGGCCAATATCACTTCAGGAAAACTTAAAAGAAGTTTAAATTTTGCATAGGAATGACACCAGATGGTTCAATGTGACTTCAAGAAAAACCAGAGGGGTTATCTCCTCAACTCTCCTTTATGTGACCTCATGTTTAACTCTTGTTTTAGAGGATCTTCCTAGATATACTTATACAAAGATTGGATTTGACTCTCCTTAACTTAGAATCCTATTTTTTTCAATGGGCTTGGAGAGTTATCTCTCCAATCCTAATTCAAGGCCCTAACCCTAAATGTGTTTGTGAACCCTAGAAACAAAGTCTAGTACATTTTAATTTTAGTGCTCGTTTTAGCGATTGTTTTTACTCAAAGGTATGGAGTGAAACTAATGTTATTTGAGACTATTGAAAAAATGGAACTTATAAGAACAATGGAAAATAAAACTTTACATTAATTCTTCAATGAAAAAGACTTTCAAACTATAAAAAATGCATGAACAATCCTTCAAACCCTGAAATGATTTTTTTTTCTTTCATGATGCAAAATGCACAATGCAATTTTCAAGAGAAACAAAAGAAGCAAACAAAATGATTTTATTTCTTATTTTTCTTTTGAAATTATTTCAAGATGAGAAGAAAACAAAATACTATGATAATATATTTTTATTTTTCAAATAAAAATGCAAGGAAATGAGACCTAACTAGAAAAAACTAGTTTTTTTTTTGTTTTCTTCTTCTATCTTCCAAGGAAAAACTAACAAAAGATGCTAAAAGAAAGATTGTTTTTTATGTTTGAAAAATCCAAGGAAAACACAAAACAAAAGTCTTGAATTCAAATACAAACTCAAGATTCAAAAATGACCACAATGGTGACCAAACAACTGATATCTTGAGAATATGACTAGTCTTATAGTCATGCAATCCAAGGGATAAAAGGGGGAAAAACATGGATAAAAAAAAAATTCCATTCAAACTTAAGGCCTTACCAAAATCGGTATAAATTCCAAAACCCAAAATGCAACAGAGATACCAAACGAAAGCCAAAACGACAGGAAAAAAAAGAGTAAGAACTTTTTAATATGATTTTCAGGTTTTTATAGACTTAACACAACAACCAAAGATAAAATCAAACACATACGGCTCATATTATACTGAGAAACCAAATTATATCCTCCCAAACCGAAAAAAAAGAACCAAATACCAAAATATCACCTAGATATGGAACTGTGTACACTGCCAATAACGGACATACGTTATTCAAACATAGGAAAATCACGTGTATACATGATTCGATAAGAGAAAATCCTTGTATGGATCACCAAAACTTCAAAAAGAAAATTCCAATCTGAGGGGAATGTTTCAGAAAATTGCAAAACATTTCTAAGATAACAAATTCTTTGAATGAAAACCTAGAAAACAAGAAAATTACAAGAAACAAGACAACACAAGAAACCCTAAGACCGACCAAAACTAGGAAAAAGGATCCCCATCATGGTATCCAATTCTATTACAGGATTTTTCCATGGGACCTTGGGTCATGTCACAATAGAGCTTGACCATATGTAAAATACAAAACCTACGCTAATACACAAAAATGTGTAATGAAATAACTACTTTAGAATATAGAAAAGAGAAATTTGTGCCTTCTATCCTATCAGTTGATGTCATTCCTCACTCTTGACCCTTGATCCATTCTTGAGATCTACCTGTACTATTATGCAAAGAGAGATCAATTATATGTTGCAACAAGGTAGTTACAAGGTCAAGTTATACATGTAATATATATGAATTCAAATATGCAAATAAAATTGACATACATAAGAAAATTGAACAATATTGCATAGATATGGAGAGAAACATAACTATTTTATTTAAAATGGTATAAGTGGGTAGTTACAACCGAACTCTAACCATCGACACTGCCTCGAATCCAACCACCCAGGTTCCTCGACTGGTCCTTCAATCATCAAATCAACAAGATGGTCCTTCTTGAAATGACCCAAAAGGGATAGGAACACACAATATGGTCATCTAAGAGAGAGAAAGGAGTGCTGGAAAGAAAGTTCAGAATCATAGGGATGCTACTCAAAGGATCGGGGAAATAGGGAAGCTTGCAAACATCAACATTATCTTGAACCTAGGTTGTATCCTCATCCATTCCCTCAATAGGTGCAAATGTACCATCCTTAAGGGGTTAGGGTGGTTTTATTCCATTGTGTATGTACCAAGGGAAGTTTGGGAAAGAGCCCAATCGAAATCCCTGCCTGAAAATGTGGAATATTTTTATTTTTTCATACAATTGAGGGCATATGTGGTTTGTACATTGAAAAATAGCATATGTACATGGTTTGCAAATGATTGAATCACATATGGAAAAAAAAAAAATTGTTTTCAAGATAATTTTAATGGATGAGAGTCGGATTTAATCTTGCAAGCTAAGGACTAGACCAGGACAACTGACAAATGCAAATTTTGTGTGGTAATTTGTTGTATAACAACTTTGAAGTTCCAAATTTAGGAATTTTTAGAAAATAAACTATGGATCTATAATGATCTTGAATATCCCATATTTGAGGGTTTCCATATATTAATTAGCATAATATGGTGTTTGATGATGAATAAGAACCCTATGATATGGATTCTCTACAACTTGGATTTACCAACCCTTTATTAGAATGGAGAATCATCTAGGACCCGACTCCCATTCTTATCCTCCCAAGGTTAAATAATATGAGACACAAGGGATAGAATAATATTTGAGTACATCAACATTCAAAAGACACACATATCCATGCAATTATCAAAGTCCAGGCTCTGAACCATAGGATGTATGCAATATAATCTTAGGAGAAAAAATACATGCAATAATTCTCTATAAATAGAGAGAAAAATCATACCCTTTCAATATCCAACATATTAACATGATTTCATTTCATTGGAAAATAAAATATAGAATATGAATTGTTATTTACATAGGAAACCTAGGGCATACATCCTATCCCTTTTTCTTTATAGTTTCTTTCCAATAAAACATACAATTTCATTACCTACATAAGAAAACACAATAATATTATAGAGGATAAAAGGAAGTACATAGGATACATGATGCAGGAGCATCGTAAGCAAGCCAGCTAAGAAAGCGCAAAAGTAAAGGACAATTGGAAATGCACCAGCGCACATTTTGAAAAGGTTTTGAAATTGAAAAGAGAAAGCATTAATGTAATATATGGGAGGCTGCATTTGCATTTATGTTTTGGAGATTGTAAACAGATCTTGAGCATTGCTCTCATCTGTCGAATATGGAGGCATTTAATTTTAATGAATGTAAATTAGTTGTAGCTTTTATTTCTGATATGATAACTTAGGAGAGACAGAGGGAAAACTCAAGAAAACCCATTGTTGTATTGTATTGTAACGATCCTCATTTTGAGAAAAGAAGGAGAGGAGAGTTAGAGTTGTAGAGTGTAGAGAAGAATAAAGATTGTAGAATTAGTATGAACAGATAGTGTTTGCTACTAAACCCATGTACAGATGCACTTGGATTAATATAAAGAAGCTTTGATCCAATTTCATGGTGGTTTTATGAATTTTGTTTACATCTTTTGAATGGTATGTTTACAGTTGATTTCAGTCCCTGTTATGCATTTTATTTCAATGCTATGTATGCTCTTGATTTCATGTTGAATGTATGAAGTCTGTGAGAGGGGGAGAATGAGTTTCAATTGTTTCTCATCCTGAGAAATCATGTAAGAGGTTGTAGAAAAGGTCTGCAAAGAGTGTGTTGACGAGGTCCGGAGTTTCATCTCATAAAAACACAGGAGAGATACCGTTGATCTCATACCAGTCGAAGTGTAGGTATAGCACAGAGTCATGCGAGGTGTGTGCAGGCTTGTTGAATTTTTGGACTTTACCAACTGAGGAGAAGGGTTGAAGAACTAATATTTCTAGGAGGAGCACATAGTTGAAGGTTTAAATAACCATAGGTTATTAGATTTTTCGCAAGGAGTGCGCCCAAGAATCCTTTATTTTTCCGCAGAACAAATCTCAGGAAGGATAGATAATTGGACAGAGTTCGAAGGGAGGATGAGGTCTAGAGTCACCTCATAGAAAGTTAAGTTCAGGAGGAAAAGACGCTAGGATTTTGGGCAGAAGTATTTGATAAATCAAACGAACGGTTGAAATTCTCAAGGGAGAATCACTGAAGTCCTGCAGACCGTTGGATCTTGCAGATTAGTGGAAGGGTTAAGGGTAAGTGTCTTTCAACATTCATAAGCCCAGAGGAGTAGTGGTCATCATATCTATATCAACAGGATTCGTTGATATAGCACTTGGATTTTTGGCATTTTGGAATTTGGAGTTGTGGAGAACATCGTGACGAGGAGGTAAGAATCGTGGAATCACGATTCACAAATCTTGAAAGGATATGGACCGTCAGATCATAGGAGGATTTGGTCCATCGATTCACAACAAAGAAGTAACGAGTTCGAGTTTCGAGGAGCCAAGGGGCATTGTATCGTGAACTCATGAGTCATGAAATCCCAATGCACTCGGAGGTGGACCCCCAGACTTGACTAGGATCATATAGTTGAGAATTTAAGGGAGGAGTCAGAGACTCGTTAGCCTTTTCGGGGTTATGGGGATAGAAGGAGTCAGAGGGACCCACATCAGGGATCGCAAAGTTTTGAAACCCAACATACCTCTTCGGGAAAAGGTTGTGGTAATATCAGTTGTCCATGTGGGTACGAGTTTGTGGCTAGTGCTTGTTCTCACAGGAGTAACTCCTAAGAAGGACCTATGGAAGAACTTTGGTGCTGAAGATTCCTGTGAGGAATCATAGAGTCAATCAAACTCAAAGGGGATATCAATAATGATGCTTAGACTGAGAGGTCGACCAGAACCTGCTGAGGTAGGGGGTGCTATGTCAGGTGGTATCAGAGCCTACAATCTTTGTTTTTTGTAAGCAAGGGAGACATTAGGCAAGTTGTGATTTAAATTCTGCATGGAATAAATTGAAACAATGTCACCCAGAAAATGTCAAGATAGACCAATTCCCAATCCAGCTGTCGAAAGGGAAATGAGAGAATTATGTCGTCAATTACATGCTATGGAGACAACACAGAGATGAGAAGTTGATGTTGGATACGTCAGTGAAGATGAAAGCGAGAACGAGGTCAGAGTTGAAGGAGAAATTACAGTCAAAGATGCTACAGAAGAACATCTATTCATAATTGTTGCAAGAATAGGTGCCAGAGAAAAGATAGATATCCTGATGTATGAAGGGACATTAGACATTGAAGAGATTCTAGATTGGTTTAGAGCTCTAGATAAGTACTTCGATTATAAAGATATCAAAGAGGATAAGAAAGTAAAACATGTTGTCACTAGACTTAAAGGGCATGCAACACTGTGGTGGGATGAACTACAGGTTGACATGCGTTGCAAAGGAAAGGAAAGAATCAAAATTTTGGATAGGATGGTCACAAAGATGAAATCCATATTCATACCTAGGGACTATCAAATTAATTTATTTCGAAGAATGCAGAATTTGAGACAGAAAGGAATGAGAGTGAAAGAATACACTGAGTTGTTTTACCGACTTAACATTCAAGTTGTTCATCATGAGAGTGGTGATGAAAAGGTCGCTAGATACATGAATTGTCTAAGATATGACATTTAGGATGAGATGTGAATGGTAACAATCAGGAATGTGGAAGATGCTTATCATATTTCTCTGAAGGCTAAAGAGAAATTGGCCCGGAAGAAAGGACAAAGAAGCAGAGGTAGAATTCAAAGCAGAGGCAAAGAAATTTCCCAAGACAGAGTATAGAGGCCTAAGGAGGAATAAAATAAACCTCATACTCACCCTGAAAGAGGAGGAAGTTCACAAGGAATACAAACTGCCAACATAAATACTTTTCCACAAGCCAGAGGAAGAGGAAGAAGTAGAGGAGGTGAGATAAATTGTTTTGTCTGTGGAAAGATAGAACACAAATCTTTTGAATGTCCTGATAGAAAAAGAGATGGAGGAGGAGAAGCTCACATTTTAGAGGCGCAAAAGCTAAATGTTGAGGCATAAGATGTAGAAGGTGGAAGATCCTTAATGATGTAGAAAATTCTCTTGAATCTAGAGAGAGAGTCGGAGAATCCAGTCCAGAGAAACAATTTGTTTATAACTACTTGTAAGACCAAGGATAGGGTATGCAAGGTAATAGTGGACAGTGGAAGTACAAATAATATCATATCCATAGAAATGGTGGAGAAGTTGGGATTGGAGATAGTTGCAGATCCAAACCCATACAAGGTTTCGTGGTTTCAAAATGGACATCAGGTAACAATCACTAAGCATTATTTAATTGAATTTAAAATAGGGGGTTATAGAGATGAAATATTTTGTGATGTTGTTCCCATGGATATATATCATATTTTGTTGGGGATACCATAGCAATATGGTAGAAATTTTGTTCATGATGGAAGAAGGAACGCATACACTTTAGAGAAGAATGGTAGGACACATATGTTGTTGCCAATTGAAGACAAGAAGGTGAAAGAAGAGACAAACAATAATATACTTCTCATGAGTAGGAAGGAACTTCTGGATGAATTCAAGAAATAAGAGGGCATGCAGTTTGCAGTGGTAAGAAAACCTAGGGTCATATTGACCAATACTTCGATAGATGATCTACTAGAGGATATTCGGGAACTGGTGGAGAATTTTACTGATGTCATGGTGGATGATTTACCTTGTTCATTGCCGCCCATCAGGAGCATAATCCATCACATTGATATTATACCAGGGGTGAGTTTACCAAACAAATCAACATATAGATTGATGCAGTAGGAGAATGAAGAGGTCAAGAAACAATTCCAGGATTTGATGGAAAAAGGGTTAGTTCGAGAAAGCTTGATTCCATGCGTTGTTCCATGCTAAGTCCAAAAAAAGATGGTGGATGGATAATGTGTACAGACTCGATGGATATCAACAAAATCACCATCAGGTATAAATTTCCTTTACCGAGGATGGATGACTTGATGGATTTCTTGAGTGGAGCAAAGGCTTTTTCAAAAATTGATTTGAAAAGCGGATAGCATCATATTAGGATGAGGGAAGGTGATGAGTGGAAGACAACATTCAAAATGAATGAAGGAATATATGAATGGCTTGTCATGCCATTTGGTTTGACGAATGTGACAAGTACTTTCATGAGATTGATGAACAAAGTCTTGAAACATTTCATTGGAAAATTTTTAATTGTGTATCTTGATGATATATTGATCTTCAGTAAGACCGAGGAAGAAATTTGACACATTTAACTCTAGTGATGAGGAGGTTGCATCAAGAGAAGTTGCTGATAAATCTGAAGAAGTCACATTTCATGAAGGAAGAGGTCATTTATTTGGGGTTTTTGATCTCTTCAAATGAGTTGAAGATGGATCTGGAAAAGGTAAAGGAAATCAGATATTGGCCATCACCAAAGAATATCTTTGAAGTCAGAAGCTTCCACAGATTGGCTAGTTTTTATAGAAAATTCATCATACATTTTAGTGGAATTTTTGCACCAATGATGGACACAGTAAAGAAAATACATAAATCTTTTCACTAGATAGAGGAAGAAGAGACAAGTTTCAATTTGTTGAAAGAGAAGATAATTGGACAACCAGTTATGGTTTTACCATACTTTAGTAAAACATTTCAAGTCAGGTGTGACGCAAGTGGATTTGCGATTGGAGAAGTATTAATTCAAGACAACAGGTCGATTGCATACTTCAGTGAGAATCTGAATGAGACAAAGATGAAATATTCCACGTATGATAAGGATTTTTACGCAATCATACAAGCATTGTAGAAATGGAGACATTACTTGGTTCCGAAAGAGTTTGTTTTGTATAGCGAAAACCATGCTTTACAATTCATAACTGGACAGGAGAAACTAAACTACAAACATGCAAAATGGGTTGAGTTTATGCAAAAATTTACTTTTTTTATCAAGCACATTTCTGGAACTGCTAACAAGGTTGTTGATGCATTAAGCAAGAAATGTTTGATTATGCAGGAGTTTCGTGTGAAGACCTTAGTTTTTGATAACCTTAAGGATATGTACAGAGATGATTCAAATTTCAAGGATGCTTATGAAGCATGTGAGAATCCCATTTTAAGAGACAAAATCCAATGGATTGAATATATGGTTCAGGATGGACTGTTATTCAAGGGAAATCAGTTGTGTATTCTGAAGAGTTCTATGAGAGAGAACCTCCTCAAGGAAAAACATAGTGGGGTATTGGCTCAACATTTCGGCCATGAAAAAACATTTCCGCAGCTGAACAGTTTATACTATTGGCCAGGGATGAGGACATATGTCAAGAAGTTTGTCAACAAATGTAGACTTTCCCATCGTGCAAAGGGGAAAAGAAAAAATACAGGATTTTATCAACCATTTCCAGTACTAGAGAGGCCATGGGATGTGGTAAGCATGGATTTTGTGTTAGGACTGTCGAGGACACATAGTGGGTGTGATTCCATATTTGTGGTAGTCGATCGATTTTCAAATATTGAACATTTTATTCCATGTCATAAAACTATTGATGCAACTCAAATTGCAAACCTGTTTTTCAAAGAAGTTGTTCAACTTCATGGCTTAACCAAGAGTATAGTTTCAGATCGAGATAGCAAATTTGTTGGTCATTTCTGGAGGACACTGTGGAAGAAGCTAGGAACATATTTGTCTTTTATCTCAGCATATCATCCTCAAATGGATGCATAGACTGAGGTAGTAAATCAAATCTTAGGAGACTTATTGAGGAGTTTAGTCGTTGAACATCACAATCAATGGGATCAGATTCTGCCGCAAGTGGAATTTTCATATAATGACTCTCCTAATAGAATTTAAGGATAGAGCCCATTCCAAATAATGTATGGAATGCAGCTGAGAGGAGTGTCTGAATTGATATACTTAGGGCAGAGTGATTTTAGAAGTGTTGGAGTAGAGAATTTTGCAGCAGAGATGCAAGAACTCCATAATAAGATTAAGGAGCGATTGCATAATTCCAACGAGGAATACAAGCGTATAGCAGATCATCACATAAGAGAAATTTAGTTCGTAGTGGGAGACTTAGTCTTAGCTCACCTGAGGAAAGAAATATTCCCAAGGGGAACATACAATGAGTTGAAAATGAAAAAGATAGGACCATGTAAGATCTTGAGGAAGTTTGAGGAAAGTGCTTATGAGATAGAATTGTCGGATGGAGTTGAAATATCACCCATATTCAATGTAGCATATATGTATCCTTACAGAGTAGATGAAACAGAGGAAATAGAGGATCAGAAAGAATTCTAGTGGGCCAAATAGATCCCTATAGCTGAAAGGCCAGAGATAGAAAATATCATTGATCAGAGAGTTAGCAAGAAGACCTGGAGGAAGATATATTGTGTGTATTTGGTCAAATGGAAAGGACACCCAATTGAGGATGCTAGTTGGGAAAGTGAGGCAGATATTCAGAAACATTGGCAGACAGTGCAGGAGCTCATGAACATGAGTTCATGAATTTTTTAGCTAAGCGAGTATGATGTAGGAGCATTGTAAGCAAGCCAAAAAAGAAAGTGCAGAAGTAAAGGACAATTGGAAATGCACCAGCTCAAATTTTGAAAATGTTTTTAAATTGAAAAGAGAAATAATTAATGTAATATCTGGGAGTATGTATTTGCATTTATGTTTTGGATATTGTAAACAGATCTTGAGTGTTGCTCTCATCTATCGGATATGGAGGCATTTAATTGTAATGAATTTAAAGTAGTTGTAGATTTTATTTATGATGTGATAGATTAGGAGAGAGAGAGGGAAAACTCATGAAAACCCATCGATGTATCGTATTGTAAGGATCCCCATTTTGAGAAAATAAGGAGAGGAGAGTTAGATCTATAGAGCGTAGAGAAGAATAGAGATTCTAGAATTAGTATGAACATATAGTGTTTTCTACTCAACCCATGTACAGATGCACTTGGATTAATATAAAGAAGCTTTGATCCAATTTCATGGTGGTTTTATGAATTCTGTTTACATATTTTGAATGGCATGTTTACGGTTGATTTCAGTCTTTGTTATGCATTTTATTTCAATGCTATGTATGCTCTTGATTTCATGTTGAATGTATGAAGTTTGTGAGAGGGGGAGAATGAGTTTCAATTGTTTCTCATCCTGATAAATCCTACAAGATGTTGCAAAAAAGGTCCCCAAAGAGTGCATTAATGAGGTCTTGAGTTTCATCTCAGAAAAACTCAAGAGAGATACCGTTGATCTCATACCAGTCGAAATGCAGGTATAGCACAGAGTCGTGGAAGGTGTTCATAGGCTAGTTGAAGTTTTGGAATTTACCAACCAAGGAGAATGTTTGAAGAAATGTTGTTGTCAGGAGGTGCACAAAGTTGAAGGTTTAAATAACCAAAGGTTATTGGATTTTCCCCAAGGAGTGCATGCAATAATCCTTTTGATCCTTGAGTTTTCCGCATAACAAAGTTGAGGAAGGATAGAGACTTGGAAGGAGTTTGAAGGGAGGATGAGGTCTAGAGTAACCTCGCAGAAAGTTAAGTTTAGGAGGGAAATATGCCAGGCCTTTGGGTAGAAGTCCTTGAGAAATCGAACTAACGGTTGAAATTCTTAAGGGAGAATCATTGAAGTCTCATAGACCATTGGATCTTGTAGATCAATGGAAGGGTTAAGGTTGAGTGTCTTTCAACATTCAAAAGTTCAGAGGAGTAGTGGTCGTCATATCGGGATTAACAAGATCCGTTGATCTAGCACTTGGAGTGTCGACGTTTCAGAATTAGGGGTTGTGGAGAACATCATGAGGAGGAGGCAAGAATTGTGGAATCAGTATTCATGAATCTCAAAAGGATCTGGACCGTCAGATCATAGGAGGATCCAGAGCGTTGATCTGCAACAAAGAAATCATGAATTCGGACTTCGGCGAACCAAGGGGCATTTTATCGTGAACTCACGAGTCGAGAAATCCTGACACGTTCAGAGGTGGACCCCCAAACGTGATTGAGGTCATATAGTTGAGACGTTAAGGGAGTATTCAGAGACCCATTAGCCTTTTTGGGGTTCTGGGGATTGAAGTAGTTAGAGGGACTCACATCAGGGATCATGAAGTCACAAAACTCAACATATCTCTTCGGGCAAAGGCCGTGGTCATATCAGTTGGCCATGCGGGTAAGAGTTTGCATCTAGTTCTTGTTTGCACATGCAAAACTCCTAAGAAGGACCTGTGGAAGCACTTGGGTGCTAAATATTCCTGTGAGGAATCACAGAGTCAATCAGACTCAAAGGGGAGATCAAGAACGATCCTTAGACCAGGATGTCGAGAAGAACCTGATGAGGTAGGGGGTGCTTCTTCAATACACATTTGTCATAATTTATCGGCCGACCAAACTAAATGAGGATGAGTTATTTTCCACCCAACCATTGGCTATCCTTTCCTGATATCTTCAAAAATACACCACCGTCGTGTTAGGCCATGATACAAGTAAGGGAGCTTTGTCTCTCAAGGTAAACTAAAAGTGTGAAGGCAACTCTCCTTCTCAACAATCACTTCCTAAAACCCACTATATCCACCAAGCTTAGGGATTCCATGAATTTTATCAAATTCCTTACTAGATGGATCACCTCAATGAAAGGGAATCCCTTTATTGCATATGCAGTCCCTCGAAAACCTTCCATCTTAGTATCATTTACATTATCCAAAAATCAATCCAATTTCACGACCATCTCATCCCAGCTCGGGTTCATATTTTCTCTGCTCTACCACACGATCTCTCTCTTTCCATGTGTGTTATGTCTTATCATAGTTGTCTTCTTGTGGTCTCTCCCCAAAAATTGTTCTTTTCTAGAATTCTATTTTCTTTTCGTGTGCCCATCCATTATCTATTCATGGATATTCCATATCTCTACCCTCTAGTATATCTACCCATTCCTAGTGTTTTCTTTCTTTTTCTCCCCCAAGAAGGTTCTCAATATTCCTTGTTTTTGTAAGAGGAAAATCATAGGTCAGTAAAGCAAAATGAGGTTGCATTTTTTGTACCACTCTGTAAATTCATTCATAGAGAGTGGTTGGTTTCCCAACCTCCAATCACCTCTAATCAACTAATTATCTTTGAATTTAGGAAAAAATGGAAATAATTATTATTCCCCAAAAATAATTCAGCAGAGTGGCTTCGGATCCTTAGCATAATGAACCCTGTGTAGCCCCCCCCTTACTTTTCCCTTTCATGGTATCATGGATATCACCTTTTCTCCACCCTTATCTCATTTTTTTTGGTTTTATTTATTAAATAATATGCATTACATTTTTCATATGCCATGGCATGAAAATAATATCTCCATGTTGAGATAAAATAATCACTAAACATAATTTATTACAAATTAATCATGGGATCAAAATGGGGTTGTTCCATATTGTTAATGTAAAAACCAAGAATAGGAATATCAAGATCTATATAGTTATTCATAAAATTATTTCCAAGCATCATATATGCAAGTTGATTGATCTCCTAGATAGGTGGTGGATCCTTCATTGTTCCTACCATGTTGCTTTAGACACAATTTTTGAACAACTTTGGAATCAATGGGTGTATTTTTCATGGCTTGAAATAAGGGGATCATAACACACACATTCTTCAACTACCAAGGAATTGAAACTTAGGTTTTATAAGGTATTGTTTAGTACTTAACCTCTCCGGATATGGAGGAAATTGTGAAACCCTAGGTTGTGGTTATTCTAATAATTTAGGAGAAGTTAATTGTGAAGTATTTAGAGAATGACTTTAGGATTTATTTTCTTCTGGTTTGTTTCCTACTTGGTTTTTAACTTCCTCCTCTTTATATTCTTAGATAAAAGGAAAATTTTGATTATTGAGAATTGTCTCATTCTTAAGTGGACTCCCTGACAATCAACAAGGGGAATAAAGAAAGTAGGGAAACCATACAACGTAATAAGGAAAGTGGATTGAGTTGCTTTACTATTAATATTAGGTGTGGGTTGTGCATGTAGTTATGGTATTGATGGATTATTTCTAGAATAAATCGGTAATTGTTGTTTTTTCTAAGGAAATTGGAATTATTATTATGCGAATTATGGAGAAACTTGTTCCTAGGTCCCCAAAGAAGAGCCTTTTCATCCTTCTATCCATTGCTTATCCTACATTTCTTAAGGTGGATATTTCATCCAAGACATGAATGTATGATAAGATGAGGAGGGTGTTGTGACATTCCACATACCACCAGAAATGGAATGACATGTGTTATCCATATAGAATAGTATTACATTCAAATATATTAAAACCCATATCATTATACATGAAACATATGTGGGTCCATTACCCAAACCTTTGTGCTACCAAAATTCACTAACAAACTTTATTTAAGGGTTGACATCATTGAAAACCATCCTTAATCAACAATCTCCCCCTTTGACATTGATGGAAACACTTTGATGCAATCTTGAAATCATGTCATACAATACTGAAGTCATGTCACTCATGCTCCCCTTGGAACCATGCCTTTGTCCTCTGCATCTTTGTGACCATTTCTCCCCCTGGAGTCATGCCTCTATCCTCTACATATCATAAATCTCCCCCCTTTGTCATCAATGGCAAATGTATCTTTCCATTTGGGGATGCTCCCTATAACTGAATTGTCTGATCTCCAAACCTGAATTGTCCTCTTTATGGTGCTTCCTCGTGTAAATCTAAGACATATAAGATAAGAATTCAAAAGCATTCATTTTGGAGTAGAAATAACTCTGAGTCTCTAGTGAAGGTACTCGAAGGATTCCTGTGGAAGTGGTTTTGAAAAGATGTCTCCCACTTTTTTTTTTGTGCCCACATGCTCAACTCTGATGTTCTTTTCTACAACATGTTCACATAGAAAGTGATACTTGATTTGAATGTGTTTCATCTTGCAGTGCATCACTGGGTTCTTTGCGATACTGATGGCACTTTCATTATCACAATATATTGGAATGGGCTCATCATACTCAACATGTATATCTATCAGAGTTTGTTTCATCCATAGAACCTCTGTACAACATGTTGTTGTTGCAATATAATCTGCCTCGGCTGTAGATAGAGATATTGATGATTGTTTCTTTCTTATCCATGTTACTAAACACTCACCCAAGTAGAGTGTTGCTTCATTGGTGCTTTGTCAGTCATCAATACAACCTGTGCAATCAGCATCTATGTAGGAAATAAGTGTTAGATCCTTTCCTTTTGGATACCATAATCCAAACTCTTATGTTCCTTTGAGATATCTGAAAATCCTCTTCACTGCTAATACATGTGATTTCTTTGGTGCTGCTTGAAATCATGCCACTTGTACAACTATTGGCATTGCATCTAGTCTAGATGCTATCACATATAGTAGGCCACCAATAATTGAACTATATTGTCTCTTATATGTAGACTTTGAATCGTCATCTTTGCTTAACTTGCAACTAGTTTGCATGGGAGTGATAACTGGTTTGAAATCTTCCATTTCGAACCTCTTAATCATTTTTTTGATATACTTGATTTGAGAAATAAAAATTCCTTGGTTTCTTTGACATGTATGAAGTCCCAGAAAGAAGGATAGTTCTCCAAGTAATGACATTTCAAATTCGTTCTTCATTTCCTTTGCAAATTTTTGGATTAACCTGTCATCATCACTACCAAAAATAATATCATCAAAATAAACTTCAATTAATAAAATACTTTATTGACTTTCCTTGATGTAGAGGTTGTTGTTTTCACTTCCTTTTCTAAACCCTATATGTTGTAGATATTTATCCAATCTAGAGTTCCATGCTCTAGGAGCCTGTTTTAGACCATACAAGGCCTTCTTTAATTTACACACATAATTTGCGTTCTCTGACAACTGAAATCCTTCTAGTTGTTCAATGTAGACTTCTTCTTCAGGTTCTCCATTCATAAAAGGTGATTTTACATCCATATGATACACTTTAATAATTTTGGAGCATGCATAAGATAAAAGCAATTGGATTGGTTCCATTCTGGAAACTGGGGAAAATGTATCTTCAAAGTCGATTCCTTCAACCTGTGTGTGTCCTTTACATACCAATCTAGCTTCGTTCCTTGTAACCTATCCATATTCATTCAATTTAGTAATGTATACCCACATTGTGTCAATCACATTCTTATCCTTTGGTCTTGGAACCAATTCCCAAGTGTCATTTTTCTCTATTTGATACAATTCTTCATCCATGGCCTTGGTCCAAAATTCATCCTTGTTGGCCTCTTCAAAATAGGTTGGTTCAATCATAGATGTGAGTGCTAGGTGCATTTGTTCTGGTGATCGGATTATTTTTCTAGTCTCAACTCCTACGTCTTTGTTTCCGATAATCTGATTTGAAGGATGATTCTTATGTACTCATCTTCTAGGTGTTTTTGGATTTACTTGTTGAAATTTCTCTTATGTTTATGTCGAATCCTCTTCGTCTTCCCTTTATTTTTCATCTTTTTTTTCCTCTTCGTAAATTTTTTCCATTGATTCATTTTCTTCTTCCTTTAATTATTGTCTACCTATTTCATCAATTGTTACGTTGATTATTTCCACCACTTTTATCAATATCAGTTTGTAACACTTGTATGCTTTTATTTTACTTGAGTAACCAACAAGTACTCATTTGTCCACATGAGAGTCAAACTTTCCCATTCTGCCATATTCTCTTTTGATGTAGCATTTGCTTCCAAAAACTCTGAAGTGCTTTACATTTGTTGGTCTTCCTTTCCATAGCTCGTAAGGAGTTTTGTCAGTGTTGTTTATGAGCATTACTCTCTTTTGAATGTGAACTATTGCATGCACTGTCTATGTCCAAAACATATATATCAATTTTGAATCCATTAGCATTGTTCGAGCCATTTCCTGTATTGTCATGTTCTTTCTTTCAACAACTCCATCTGTTGAGGTGTCCTAGCAATGAAGAATTGTTTTTTTATTCCATGACTATTGCAGTAGTCCATAAATTCCTTTTAAGTGAACTCTCCTCCATTATCATATATTAAGCATTTGATTTTTTAATCCATTTCATTTTCAACCATTTCCTTGTAGATCTTGAAGTTTTCAAAAGCTTCTGACTTATTCTTGAAAAATCAAACTACGATCATTCTTGTATAATCATCAACTAATAACAAAAAATATTTCTCACCTTTTAGGCCCTTTGTTTTAGTTGGTCCAACTAGATCAGTATGCACAATTTCCAGTGGTCTTTTCATTGAATATTCCTTTGATTTGAACCTGGTCTTTACTTGCTTTCCTTGTTGACAATGCTTGCATAAAGTGTTGGTTCATTTTGTGATCTGGGGAATTTCTCTGATTGCTTCTCTTTTTCTGACTTTGACAAGGTTATCAAAATGTATGTGACCCATTCTTTGGTTCGATAGAAAACTTTCATCTTCCTTTCCTATAAAACACTTTTCATTTCCAATTTCACTTAGCACATATATGTTACTTGAAGTTCTGGCAGCTATGGCAATCAATTTTCCTGAACCTTCTTTTTTTATCTCGCACTTTTCTGAATATAAAGTAACTTTATGACCTTGGTCACACATTTGAATCACACTTAGAAGATTATGTTTCATATCTTCTACTAGTAGAACATTTTATGCCTTTGTATTCTTGTTCCCAATTGTGATTGTGCTTTTTCCAATGATTTTGATTGAATCATCATTTCTCAAGGAGACTGATCCATCTCTTTCCTTTCGTAATGTAAGAAACTTGTCTCTATCACCTGTCATGTGTTTTGAACACCCATTTTCAACATACCAACAATGTTTCTTCTTCCTGGCTTGTAGATCGAGTGTGCATTCTTCATTGCTATACTAATCCTTCTTTCTTATCCATGTCCTTTTCTGAGGTTCCTGTGTGTGATTGTTGTTATTCTATTGTGGTTCTCTAGGAGGGACTCTCATTCTGCAATATTTGGCCATGTGTCCAAAATTGTTACATTTGTAACATTCCACTTCAATTTTCAAAGATCCAAACCTGTTGTAACTTCTTCTCTATGTTTCACTACGCCTTCTTGGATAACCCCTTTGTGTATGACTTTAAAATTTGTTTTTGTTCATGTTGTTATCTCTAAAATTCACATCTTTATGTCCAAAATTATTACATGCATAACATAAACCAAAAAATATAGTTTGATACTTGGGAGTTGAAGATCTTCTGAAAGGAGGTACTCTTATGAATTCTTCTTCTTCCTGAGGCCTATTTGTCGGTTGTTTATTCTGAAATATGAATCTTCTCAGTGGAGGAGTATCCCTGTAATATTCCTCGTAGATCTTCCTATCCCCCTTGATTGTTTCTACAAAGATTTTTGGGTATGTTTCTTGCTCTCTGTTTTTTTAGCTTGATCCTTTTTCTGTTTGATTGTATCCAAGTATGGACTTGTCATGATGTGATTTTTGACTGCTAATAATTTCATCCAAAACTTTTCAGTTCTTGTGCATATTTTTCTTTTGAATATCCTTTCTTAATGTGAAAATCTATGCTTCCAAATTTCCAATGATCATGTCTTTTTCTTCTAATTGTTCTTTGAGTGTTTTTTCAATTCTTTTGTCTTCTTCTATTTGAACCTTTAAATTTGTGATCATTTGTTCTAGTTCTTGAGTGTCTTCTTTCTTATCTAGTACTTCTTGTAGTTTCTTTTTTTTCTACTTTTATTTTCTGATAACTTCTATGGAACACATTAATTCCTCTGAGAATTCAACTTCTGCCTCTTTAATTTCTTCTTCAACTTCTTCACATTCTTCTTCGACTTCTTCATATTCTTCTTCGAAGTCTTCTTTATCAGGGTCTTCTACTTCCATGAATAGAACTCTTAATGTCTCATTATCATTGACTTCATCTTCATCTGATGATGAGATGTCTTCTTTGGTGCATAATCGTTACTTGAAAACTTTCTTTGTGGCTCTTTTGCCTTTATATGTTTTCTTTCCTTTTGAGTAACCTTCATCATTTATCTTTTTCTTATAAGGAAATTGGTTAGCAAAATGATCAATACCATTAAAATTAAAACAAATTAAAGGAAGCTTACCTCTATACCTACCGTCGATTCCCTTATTCATTATTTTGACAAAGTTGGCCACTTCTTCATCATCTTTCGAGACGTCACTGTTGCTGCTATATTCTTCTTTTTGCCTTTTATTTTTCTTTGACTTTTTGGATGATTTTTCTTATTTTTCTTTGACTTTTTGTTCTCATTTCATATGCTGTGAAGATTCCATGTAATTCGTCCATGCTTATTGAGTTTAGATCTAATCTTTCTTATAGTGATTATCTTTTAGGGTCAAATCTCATAGGAAGAGATCTTAGTACTTTTTGAACAATTACAGATTCTTTGATTTCTTCACCCAATCCTATGATTGCATTTATTGTTCCATCAACTCATAAAACGTAAGCTGCAATGTTCTCATCTTCCTTCATCTTAGTTTGTTTGAACTGAACTCTATAAGTTTGAAGCTTTGTTGCTTTGACTTTTGAATCTCCTTCATAAATATTTTGAAGTTTGTCCCAAATCTCTTTAGCAAATTTACAATGTGCAACTTTGGTGAATATTGTTTCACTAAGACCATTCAGAAGTGCATTTTTGGCTTCGGAATTATTCTGACCGAGTTTCACTTCTTTGTCATTTGTTGGCGAAATTGTTGGTGTTGTGTATCCATCTACAATTGATTGCCAATTTCAAATCCCTGGGCCTGTATATATGTTTTCATCCTTCTTCTCCAAAATGAATACTTTTGTCCATTGAATTGTGGCATTCCATTTTTATAAAAGTTGTTTCTCTCCATGATCTACCTTTTAGTCGTTAAACTAATTTCTGAAGGAACCTTCTCTGATACCAATTGTTGGATTACTGAGAGGGGAGGTGAATCAGTAATAGAGAATTTTAATCCTTTTTAACCATATAATCCAAGTGTTATATCAATGTGGCATTATCATCCAATAACTACAGAGTAAATAAGCATTGAAAAAATTAACAATCATACACATACATAGTACACCATTGTTTTATGTGGAAACCCAAAGAGGGAGAAAACCACATAATGTTTTTTCTTATATGTCTTGAAGAATTACATTCATTGGAAGAACCAACATCCTTTTTTTTCCAGCTACAACTTGAAGGAGGCTCCAACCCCCTTGTTTCTTAGGCTACAACCTGAGGGAAGGTCCAACTCCCCTATTCTCTGGATACAACCCCCTATGTTCTCTAGCTAAAACCACCTGTCTTTTCCCCGTCCAACCACCCTGAAGTATAAGTAGAATGATTTAACCATTGTCACACTATCACTATGAAATATATCGTTGTAAACATGTACCAATATACCTAAACCATGCATCAACCTATACCTCAACCTGTAATCAACCTGTACCATAAACAAGTGCATCAACCATGCACCAACCTATACCAAACAACTTGTAATCAACATGTCCCATAAACAAGTGCATCCAACCATGTACCAAGTATGTACCAATCATGTGTCAACTAATCATCAACTATGACTCGTTAATATGTACCAACATCATCAACTATACACCTCATGTATATGCCAACTCATCAACTACTTGTCTCAACCATGTGCCCAACGTGTACCTTAACCAAAATCCCTCATCAATTTCATCATCCAAATATGATTTGTAACTTTGTAATAGACCTAGTGTATATGATCACATACCTGCAAACCTTCCTTAACTTTTACAACAAGAGACTAGCATTTTCATCAAAAATTTCTTTAGTCTCACATGACTAGTTTGGGATTAGTCAACAACCTTAACTTGAAATAAACATAACTATGTACCTGTAATGAATAAAGATATGAAAATAATACACAATTTTCTTTTGTTTTTTTTATGCAATTCCTCGAGGTGTCACTACTTGGAACCTCTCATAAAAGGATTTATAGAAAAAATGGCATACCTTGCTGAATTTTGGCTTATTCTAGAGAGAGACCTTGTATAGCATGCCCCGCACTGAATATTTGTTGAATCGATCTGAAAATGTTACACTGAATACTATAGCCTTTATTGTAACCAAAACATTTTGGTCTTAATGAATTTTGATCTGTGATGAATAATTTATTATGTGTTTACTAGAAACATGTAAGGTGTCTCGAGGCGGAACCTTATAAAACATAAGTTTTAAAAAAATAGAGAAATGATATCCTAACTTCTTTACAATTCATTATTTATCATATAACCATGTATTATTAAGCATATAACCATGTTCACCGGAATTAAAATTTATGAGTAGCATGACAATAAACCGCATATTTAGCATAGTTTTTATGAACAATATATAAATAATGAACATGAACAACATAACAATAGTGAATACATCATAATAATGAAAATACCTCAAACTTATGATATTCTCCAACTCTGTCCAAGCTGAAGCTCTGCCCAAAACTGACTAACCTCCCAGCCAGCTAGGAACATCCTATCCAGCTCCCTAGCTCCAGGATTCCTTACGGTTTCCTGGCCCCCGAGCCCAAAATTCCTAGCAATAGGTTCCCCCTCTGAAATTCCTCAAGCAAACTTCCAGTAAATCGAGAAATACAAATCCAGTCCCCCAAAACTCCCTCCCTTCCTTCTCCTTCTCCCCTCTAAAAATATTACCTCCCAAAACAAATAAGACCCCCTTCTCGAGTGTTTCCTCTTACCTTATCCTCCTTTCCCTCATTATTCACCACCTTATCCCCCCATTAAGTATCAACCACCTTATCCCCCTTTCCATTAATGAGTCCATATACCGATACACTAGGTCTCCAAAATTAAAATTAATAATTTAATAAACTAAAATTCATTAAACAAATATTTAATCATGAAATTATTAATTAATTAGTTAAACTGATATTCATTAAACAAGTATTTAATCATGAAATTAATTAAACAAATATTTAATTAATTAAGTAGGGTTCTTACATACACCCACCCTTCAGGAAACTTCATCCCGAAGTTAAAGTATGTTATGATACAAGGGAAATGACACATGGTTCACACATTCATATCCAATAAACAACATTATCAATATGTAATCCAAGAAAACTCATACATACTAATGTACATGTGCAAGAAATGCATGTGTAGCTACTACATACAAGTCTCGTGCATGTACTAATAACAATTACTATCACCTCTATAGTAATTTTTGTATGCATCCAATCCAATCAACAAGACTATTCATTTTATAAAAAATAATAAACCAATCAAATGTTTGAGAAATCCCTTAATTACAATAATATAGCTCAACAATGGTATTTAGACAATTGTAGTTTAGTTAAGTAATTATGGATATACATATATACACATTTTCTTTTCAGAAGGAAAAACAATAAATTCCACCATAAGGAAAATCTCCATACACTCTCAACTATTTCTATTCATCCTTCCTCCCTAACTTACTTCCATCTTCCATTCCTATCCTTCCTCTACTGGAATATATTGGAGTGTAACCTATATTGGCCTAACTCCAAATAGAACCCATAAGCGGAAGTGTCACTATCTTGACCAAGCTTCCCCAGTAGGCAACTGACAGTCGTCATCACACGTCTAGGGGAGCATGATGTAACACCGTCCTCCCATGACTCCAAGTTTCAGAGAATACATGGTGGGAAATGCCTCCACCCCTCCTAATAGTAATAGGGTCCACACCGTATAATGGAATATACAGTGGCACCGTGTTGTTGAGAATTTTGTCATCATTTATGCCATTTTGGGGCAATATCACCACGTGAAAACCTGCACTAGTCCATATATAATAATAGTGCATTTGTAGCAATATAATTTCACATACAAAGATTCATACCATATTGTTTCTTGGTGGGTGGTCATGACATCCACTTTTATTACCATAATCCCTTGGCTATTTCATAGCCCATTGAACTACAAATTAGTCTATAACACAAACTCATACATATCTATGCATTATCATCATGTAATTGCATACAATCATAATCTCAATTCGGTATCCACGTATCAACAACTTTAATATCAAAGTTTTCAAGTTAGAAATAGATCTCATTATATCCCCATAATTCAATTGACGTTACGCGTTCATAGAATTTTCATTTACATAATAGATCGCATCATATCCATCATCATTCAAATAACATTTAAACATTCATAGAATTTACATTCTCATAATAGATCTCATCATATCCATCATCATTCAAATAATATTTAAACATTCATAGAATTTACATTCACATAATAGATCGCAGCATATCCATCATCATTCAAATAACATTTAAACATTCATGAAGGTTCCTACCTCTTAAAAGTTAAAGTGTATCATTAATAGTTTCAATTTGAACAAAAAATAAAGGTGATTAGGCCTCAAGTAATCCTAGTTGTCTAAGTCAAAAGGTGGTGTTACATACACCCAAACTTCGAGAAACATATTCTCGAGGTGGTCAAAAAAAGTGACGGATAATCTCGTCGTAACGTCTCGGCATCCTCCCAAGTACAGATCCTGGAATATACTTGTCCCACTGGACCTTAACTTGGACTACCAAATGGTTCCTGAGCTGTTGGACTCTACGGTCCAATATGCATAATGGTTTTACCATGAGGGTTCCCGCGTCTAATACCTGCAATCCCTTCCAATTTAATTTATGTGATTCATTAGCAACATAATGACGTAGAACAAATACATGAGAAACATTATGAGTTTTATGCAAGTGAGGTGGCAGTATGAGACGATAGGAAACGCATCCAATTTTCTCTTAGATTTTGAATGGTCCTATAAATCGAGGTGACAACCTTGTCCCCTTCCCAAACTGAATGGTACTCTTATTAGGCCAGGTATGAATGAAAACCTGATCTCCCACTTTATACCTTCAGTCAATTATGTGTGCATCCACATAACGTTTATGTCTATCATGTGCTTCCTTTAGTCTCTGCCTAATCTGAATCACATGTTCCTCCATCTCTTGAATCAATTATGGCCCAATTGTTACTCGGTATTCTAATCTTTCCCAACTCGACAGTTTTTTGCATGGCCTTCCATCAGAGCTTCATAGGGTGGCATTCCGATGGAGATATGAAAACTATTATTGTAGGCAAACTCTACCAAAGGTAGGTACTTCTCCCAATGGGATTGATTATCCATGAAATACATCCTAAGAATGTCTTCCATAACTTGATTTACTCTCTCAGTTTTCCCATCTTTTTCGGGATGATAAATTGTGCTTAAGTTCAACTGAGTCCCCAACGCTGACTGCAAACTTTTCCAAAACCTAGAAGTGAATGTGGAGTCCCTATCTGAAATGATCTTCTTGAGTATCCCATGCAAACGTATGACCTCACTTACAAACATTCATTCCACATCAATGACATCGTAAGTGTCTCTAACTGGAATAAAATGATCACTCTTGGTCAACTTATCAACTATCACAAGAATGGCATTGTGTCTATGAGATGTGAGCAGCAACCCCACAACAAAATCCATAGAAATGACTTCCCACTTGGACATAGGAACATCATGTGGTTGTAGGAGACCTACTGGATGATGGTCGTCGGCTTTCACTTGTTGACATTCTAGGCACTTGACAATGAAATGGACTACATCGTGCTTCATGCCTACCCAGAACAAAAGATTCCTCATGTCTGCGTACATTTTCTTCACACCTGGATGCACACAGTAAAGTGATTTGTGGGCTTCCTTCAGTATGATTCTTCGAATATCCCCACCTTCAGGGATGTACATCCTTCCTCGATATCTTAACAGTCCATCTACTTCTAGGATATATCCTTCATACTTTGGATCTAATTTCCACCCACTTTGAAGGTTTTAAGTAACCTTTAAATACCAACTATCTCCAAGGAGTTGCGTCAACACACGTTCCCTCATATTGACTTTTAAGGGTACCAAGGAGAAGACACGTGGTCTCCTTATCAAGGCATCTGTGACCACATTTTATTTTCCCTTGATGTATGAAATACCAAAATCGTACTCACTCATAAACTCACTCCATCGCCTCTGCCTAACATTAAGATCCCTTTGAGTGAAGAGATGTTTTAAACTTTCATGGTCAGTTTTGAGCTCAAAGTTTCACCCCACTAGATAGTGCCTCCAAAGTTTCAAAGCTAGCATTACAGTTTCCAACTCCAAATCAAGAGTATCTTAAATCTCCTTGTGTTGCTTCAACTTCTTGGATGCATACGCTATCACTCCTCCATCCTGCATTAGCATGGCCCCCAACCCTTGCTTCGAGGCATCCATGTAGAATGTGAAGTCCTTTTCCATATCCATCACTCGTAGAGTTGGTGCACTAGTTAGTAACCTCTTAAGATCGATGAATTCACTATCACATTCTTCTTTCCATTCATATCAGTCCCCCTTGCACTACAAAGTGGTGATGGGTTTCGCTATTTTAGAGAACCCTTCCACAAATATCCTATAATAACCTGCTAGCCCCATTAAGATTCTTACCTCATGAGTATTTTTCGACACTGGCCATTCCATAATGGCCTTTACCTTTTCTGGGTCCACAGAGATTCCTTCACCGGAAATAATATGAACTAAATAGTGGATTTTTTTCTGGAAGAAGGAACACTTCGACAACTTCCCATACAATTTATTCTCTATAAGGCAGGACAACACCACTCGCAAGTGTTCCTCATGTTCTTTTTCGTTCTTGGAATAGATGAGGATATCATCTAAAAGGACTTGTACAAAGCGGTCTAAGTACTTCCGGAATACACCATTCATGAGGCTCATGAATACTGCTGGTGCATTGGTCAATCCAAAAGGTACTACAATAAACTTGTAATTCCCAAACCAAGTTTGAAAGGCAGTTTTAGGAATATCGCCTTCCTTAATCCTTAACTGGTGATACCCTAATCACAAAACAATTTTTTAGAATACCGCTGCTCATTTCATCTTATCAAAGGGGTCATCTATTCGTGGCATTGGGTACATATGTTTCACTGTGGCATGGTTCAAGCCCCTGTAATCTATACAGAGTCATAAGGAACCATCCTTCTTCTTCACAAAAATTACTGGTGCAACCCAAGGTGAGACATTGGGCCTTACTAGCCCTAAGTCAAGTATCTCTTTCAACTGCATCTGCAACTCACAAATTTCTAGTGTGGTCATCCTATACGGAGTCTTGGAAATTGTTTATGCATGAGGTTTTAGCTCAGTATTAAAATCAAGCTCCCTCTCAGGAGGTAACCCTGGCAACTCATTTGGAAAAACATCCTTAAACTCTGACAATACTAGGTACTGATCCAAGGAGGGTCCTTTCCTTTCATTCATTGCTTCTGTGCCATTTCAGCTTCTGGTTCATTTACAGAAAATGAGGTCAATAAAATATAAACTAGACCAACTCAATTCCAAAGGAGTTTACGGGATAGAGTGCTCTTGTGGAAAATGCTACATTGGAGAAACAAGTCGCTCTTTCCACACCAAGATTAAAGAGCATGGTGCTGGCATTAAGAATGGATGAACTCGTACCTCAACATTAGCCTAACACTCTCTCACAACAAAGCATATTTTATGCTTAGAATACACCAAAATCTTAGTAAAAGAACACCACCTCCTTAAACACCGAATTAGAGAATCTATTGAAGTCATTAAGAATCCCAATAACCTAAACAGAGACAACGTCCTAGAGATGAGTGATATTTGTATTCTGCTCATCCAAGAAAGAAGACAATAAAATCCTAAACCCCAGGACTTAAGAACCATACTGCTCTCTAAAGTTCCCTTTCTAGGTCTTAACCTTTCTCTCCCCCAGGTTTTTAGAATTAATTTAATAACTTAACTTACTTAATTAATACCAATAAATTAATTTCTTAATCGCCTATTATTTATGTTACCACTTTTAATTTAATTCTAATTTGAGCCTAAACTAACATTATTATTATTATCACCACCAATTGAATTAAACCTTATTTCAACCTAACCTATCATTTAACATTAATAATAATACTCATTTCATTGAATTGACAAAAAAAAAAAAAAATCATAGTGCACCACTTAAGTATTAATTGAACAATTAAAGTATTAATTTAACAATTAAGTTATTATAGATAGATTTAATTTAACAATTCTTTAGTAAACCCTAGGGTTTCACCTAGCCGAATTTGGGCCATCCTCCACTCCATTTTTTATAATTTCTTTGTAATTTTTAATAAACCCTAGTGCCTCTCTTAGCCGACCTTAGGTTCCTCCCCTCCACTTTAGTATTTATTAGGGTTCCTCTCTTGTTTTTCCTCAGGATTTTATGTCCTGAAGATGGATCCTGTTGTGGATTCGAAACATCGACATGCAAAAATGAATATTGTGTTTCTTCTGAAGAATTATGAACCTCCTATTATACCCTAACTATTCCCAACAACATGCATCAAACTCCAACTACTCTACAAGGATCTTTAACCTTTATAAATTATAAAAAATAACACTATTACATTCATTAATCATATGGGTTACAAACCCACTACTATCATTATAACTTTATAATGTTAATTTAATTATCGGGTTTACCAATAAATCATTAAAGTAAATAAGTTAATTAACTTAATTATTTAGATTAACCTTATCATTTTTTTTTCATTAAATTAAAACTCTTATATACTTCTTTATTCAATTACTATTAATAATAACCCCTTTTTTTTCTTTTTCTTTTTTTATATATACATGTATTATTATTTTGTGTTTTTAAATTTACAAAATAGTATTACTACTTTCGAATAAAATAATAAAATCTTGAAATAATAATACTATTATTATTAACTAGTTTGAGCATTTATAAAAATAAAACATATTGAAATTAAAATATATACAAAATATATGTGATATGCGCTTAATATATGTATAAGAAACGAGGCATTTATTGACAAAACTACAACCCCATACCTAGCCTGAGTCTTGAGCCAAAATACCAAGAGAGGAACCAACGAGGGAAGCGCGGGCGGCCACAGTCAAGAAGAAAATAAAAACAAGCCACCTAAGTGAAAATGCGGGATGGAATAGTGAATTTTTAGGGTTTAGGTACTGAAAATTAGTGTTGGGGACGTGGGACTCATGCGAGGAGCCCAACCTTAAAGGCTGCGTAAGGTCTCTCGCGGCGGAACCCTATAAAACATAAGTTTAAATGCTATCCTGACTTCTTTACAATTCATTATTCAACATATAAGCATTTATTATTAAGCATATAACCATTTATTATTAATCATATAACCATGTTCAACGGAATTAAAATTTATGAGCAATATGATAATAAACCACATATTCAACGTAGTTGTTATGAACAATATATAAATAATGAACATGAACAACATAACAATAGTGAACACATAATAATAATGAAAATACCTCAAACTGATGCTATTCTCCAACTTTGTTCAAGATGAAGCTCTGTCCAAAACTGACTAACCTCCCAGCCAGATAGGAACATCCTATCCAGCTCCCTAGCTCCAGGATTGCTTATGGTTTCCTAGCCCCCGAGCCCAAAATACCCAGCAATAGGTGCCCCTGTGAAATTCCTCAAGCAAGCTACCAGTAGATCTAGAAATACAAATCCAGTCCCCCAAAACTCCCTCCCTTCCTTCTCCTTCTCCCCTCTGAAAATATTACCTCCCAAAACAAAGAAGACCTCCTTCCCGAGTGTTTCCTCTTTCCTTATCCTTCTTTCCCTCATTATTCACCTCCTTATCCCCCCATTAAGTCTCAACCACCTTATCCCCATTTCCATTAATGGGTCCATCTACCGATACACTAAGTCTCCAAAATGAAAATTAATAATTTAATAAACTAAAATTCATTAAACAAATATTTAATCATGAAATTAATTAATTAATTAATTAAACTAATATTCATTCAACAAGTATTTAATCATGAAATTAATTAAACTAATATCCATTAAACAAATATTGAATTAATTAAGTAGGGTTGTTACAAAGCACCTGTTTTAGACTAGTTTCAGAACTAGCCACAAACCCTATTTTCCACGGAGTGTAACTCCAAAAATACAACAGCCCACAAGCTAAAATGTTTACCACGGATACTTGGATATGTTTCCTCAATGGCCTATCATTGTAATGGTCTGAATCATTCTATAAAAAAGAGTTATTGAGAAAATGGTGAGATGACCTGTAAATAACATAGCTTAGAAAGCAACATCAAAAGAATTTATCCTCCCTTGAATTCTGGCCTTCTTTTCTTCACCTTCCCTCTGAAATTCAGCTTAGAAATCCTTTGGTTACCTTAGTCACCTATATATATTCAATATTCTTATGTGTGATATAAAATGAGAGAGCCTTGCCTCTTATTTATACTCTCCAAGTAGCTTCCTTAGAAGCATCTTCTAGGTCACTTTGCCCACTTTCCTTATTTTAGGGTTAACCCACTTCTAATTTATCCATTAAATTTATTATTTAAATAATATATTTTTCATTCACTTTGAATTATAGTACACTCATCAAGTCACTTTATTATTTAACTTCTAAAATATCTTAAACCACTTTGACTACTTTGATCTTTTGGGGCATCTAGATGACATATGAGGGTCCTCCAACTTCGTAAGGCCATAACTCTCAAAACGTGAGGATTTATATGACATTCCACATACCACAAGAAATGGAATGAAATGTAATATCCATATAGAATAGTCTTACCTGAAAATATATCAAATATCATGCCATTATACATCAAACAAACTTGGGTCCATTACCCAAACCTCAGTTCTCCAACTTCTCATGGCCATAAATCTCTAACCGTGAGGAGTTATGTCACGTTCCACATACCACCGGAAATGGAATGACATGTACTATAGATATAGAATAGTATTACCTTCAAATATATAAAAAATCATACCATTATACATGAAACAACCTTGGGTCCATTACCCAAACCTTTGTGCTACCAGAATTCGCTACCAGACTTTCTTCAAGGGTTGACATCAATGACAACCAACCTTAATCAACAATGGTTTCATAGTTAGGTTCGGGAATAGGATGGAACATGACATGAAACAAAAAATAAAACACTCTAGATAATGTTAGGGGAACAAGATTCATCACAGGACCTGAGGTAGTAGCACTATTGGCAACTAGACTAGATGTAGTTCGTAAAGGATGACCAAGTAAAGTGGTTAGTGTATGCATGTGTGTGGCTAGAGAAGAAAGAAGAGAAACTAACCTCACAAAATATTATGACAGGGTAACATGGGTTAATGACGTTCCCTAAAAAAGAGAAGTAATAGTATTAGTGATGTTTTCCAAAGCAACTATCTCAGGATCCATTGGGGGAATCACTATTCCATATGTATGATCAGGAAGAGATTGGCTTCTAGGTGGAAAGAGATTGAAATAAAAATAGTCAAAAAATATCGTCAAGGGAAACTCAACAATATGTTTAAGAGATGGATGAGTCAAAGGTGTATTTTTGGGAAAGGGAAAATCACCTTCTCCAACAATTTCTACCATCCCTTCAGGTTGGTCACTAGGAGGAGCTATGCTCCCATATTCTGAACCAATCTCTTCATTAAGATTTCCTTAATTGGAATGGTTGTGTGGAATATTGTGTGTTTCGAGATTCAACCCTTGCATCCTGTGAGATCTGTGGAGACCCCAGTCGGCCATGGTGAAAGTATGATAGAAAAATGATTCCTAAGGCCAACTATGAATGTTGAAATAACACACCCCTAATAAATATAAAGGAAATCAATCCAAGAAAAAATGATATGAAAGGATATTCCAAATAATATATATCAAGTTATCAACAAACATATGATCAATAGTTACGATAATACTCACATAGGAGTCCCCTAGGTGCAATTAAGATCCCTCGGGAAAATACCCTCATGGTTTGTTGAAGCTAAGATTCAATGTTTGTCGTAGGTGCCACAAGGAACCTTCTTTGCATAAGGAACCCCCCTTGTAGTCACCTTTGTGAAAACCTAGGAGAGGTAACTATGTTTACGAATTCACAACAAACGGTCGGGGGGGGGTATAGTGGGCAATCAAGACTAGAAAATAGGACTAGGAATACCAGAGACAAATCTGTCACCCAAAAACTAAGAAGAAGTGGTGTCACCCCGGGGACTCTACACTCTTCAAAGAACCAATCTTTCTATAGTCCCACTAGGCTAAAGGATGAGTGCATATCTCAACCAATAATTTCTCTTGACCTCATGTTTGATGCTTGTGTTAGAGGAGATTTCTCGACTAGCATTAATTGCTACTACTGGATTTTTCTCTCTATAGTGTTGTATATCCTTTGATAATTTACTCACTTCATCCTAATCCAAAGACAATATCCTTACACTATTGTTGGTGTTCTATAAAACAGAAAAGTATAATTGATTTTATTTAGCGCATTGGTTGATTAATGGATTTTCTTACTCAAAAGGGTGTACAAAGGTGAAACTGATAATGTGATGACTCGACTCGAAAACCATGCAGAAAGAATGAGATGAAAATATTTTTTTCTTTCAATGAATTCTAACTAAGGGAAGGAGAAAATATATTTTTCATCCTAATGCAACTAAATGCCCAGTAACGTGTAAATTTTCATTTTTCCAAAAATTCCAAGCTATAAAAGCAATGCCTCTAAAAATCCCAATCAAATTGTAAGACAAACTAAAAAATGTGCACTAACAAAAAGATCCAATTGATGAAAGTTAGAATAAACTAATTTTGTTTTCTTCTTTTCAAATCACTTGAAAAGTAAAAACGGACCTATTACTTTGGTTTTTCTTTCATTTAAATTGAAAATATTCAAACATGCTCACAAAGAGTTTCCAATTTTCTCATGAAGAGTCCCAAAACAAAAGAAGGTGAAGAAAAAGAGAATTCAATGAATAAAATAATCCAAAAATGATAAATACTTCAATCAATGGTTCAAACAAGAAGTCAAACATGCAAAGTAGTGTATAACATTTTTTCTAACCTTCAAAATACAAGCAAGAAACATGAACTATTCTTTGAATAGAAAAGGTTTTTGATATATGAGTCAAAGAAACTATAGGAATGTTTTTTTAATATAATTTATTTCTATTTAAAATGCAAGCTCAAAAGAGGTAACAAAACATGTGATAATTAAAAAAAAAAACGCAATCAATCAAAGTCTAAATCAAGTTCAAAGAACTCTTAATGCAAATATTTGAGGAAAAACAATGATAAAACAGATGAAAAAAGGATACAAGATCACTAAAAAATGGACTATCACCCATGTTACCATGTACACAGGGTGATGAAAAGGACACTATCCCTCCATATACCACTACTAGGGGATGAGGATCATGAAATTATCTCTCTATGTGCCCTTATGAGGGAGGGATGAAGTCCTACAAGTGGAGGAAGAGAACAAATTTTTTCCCACGTTTGAATGGGATCAGGTGTTTGGCTCAAAGAACTTCCCAATGATGATATGGAAAGGGAAGAGATAAAATAAAAATAATCAAATTCAATAATATCAAGTATCAAACAAGCCTAAAAAGGATAGATGATACCAAGGAAAGACCAATGAAGGTTATTTCTCCAATGGAGCCACCAATTTTCTATTATGGTAAAGTTTCCCCTGCAGACAGGTGAAACCCCCCTTGTATCATGACCCCTTATTTGATCCAAGATAGAAGGAAAAAAATGGTAACCAATTTCCCCTTAGACCCATTTCAACAAAGAGAAAAATAATTAATAGATATATGACTCACCTTTTCATGATGGATGTCCTCATTGCTCCAGCCTTTGACTTTGCTTTCCAAGCTCCTAGGCGCAATATGGGACCTACTATGAACAAAGAGGAATATCCTTTCTTATACTCTATATGTTTTGATGAAAATATATTTATCTATGAAGAATATCACAACAATAAACATGGATGAGCCAATGACACAAAACAAGAAGGGATGTCAGTGGCCTCCCACCTATTCCAACTAGTTCATTTTGGTAGTTTTCCAGTTTGGCAATTTTTTTCCTAGTTTTCAGGTCCCTGACTTGCGGGGCCATTTTGAGGCCCTAAATAACGTTTTTAGAGATTGCCACACTCAAAAATGCCCTTTACTAGATTAGACCAAAATGTGTATTCCTAGGATAGACCTTTCCAATGGGCTATCATGCGCCTAAAACGGAGATCGTATGCAAAAGTTAAGACCCCGGGAAGTTGACCGACTAACTTACCCAAACGGGGCCCACATGACTTTTGGCACTTCATCTCCTAGGGTTAGGTTTTTGGATGTCTAGGGTTTTTGACATTCTTGTTTATTGTAAAAAGGCCTTCAAAGCCTCATTATAGTGATATTCTTGCAAATGAGTGCAGCCATCACATATCTTCTCAGAGATGAGTCGCCACCATTCCAGCAAGCTTGTTTTCCGCTGCATTTTACAGTTTCAACTTATTTCCTTATTGAATAGAAAACTAGTTTTACTGTATCTTTGTTATTATGTGTTAAGCATATTTTAATAATCTGTATTCGTTTCGTTCTGCTCATAAAATCCGGATCAGAGGAATATCCTTTCTTATACTCTAGATGTTTTCATGAAAATATATCTATCTATGAAGAATCTCACAACAATAGACATGGATGAGCCAATGACACAAAACATGAAGGGAATAGGCCAAGTTATGTATTAATATAAAGCCATTGTGAAGCACTTAAAATCCAACGTTGATGTTTTAGAATCCCCTCCAAGATATCCTATACAACCATCTCTTGAATGTATCAATATAAAAAGTATGATGTTATCCTTTTGTCCCCCTTTTCACCCAAGAATGGACTTCATTATATATAGGAGTTTGAGGCATAACCACCATAGGGTATTTTGGGAAGATGGTTGAGGATTTATCTCATGAGGTTTACATTTAGTTCCCAGGATGGAACAAAGATATATGACTCAAATCATTGGCCAAAAACCACTCAATATTCCCATATTTTCCTCAAAACATAAGGTGGCTTAGTTGAAACCACTTCATCACCCCATTAGAACTGAGTAAGGATCAATAGTGTTGCTCCCATAACACTGAGAAAGGAGCAATAATCAAGGTTCATCTCCCTATGTATATGGGAAGGGGGGTGATGATACTCCAAAAAGGGAAATAATCTAAGGTAAAAGATGGTATTTCAAGATTCAAATGATATATTTATATTCCAACTTGTCTAAGGACCATGACAAGTGTTCTCACATGGTAATAAAGTTGTGACACTTAATAAAGTTCATGCGACACTTAATAGAGTGCATGTGACACTTAGTAAGGTTCATACAACACTTGATAAAGTGCATGTGACACTTAGTAAGGTGCATAAAACACTTGATAAAGTGCATGCAACACTTAGTAAGGTGCATATGACAATTGATAAAGTGAATGTGATACTTAGTAAGGTGAATATGACACTCGATAAGGTGAATACGACACTTACAAAAATTAAGTGCGACATTTAGGTTTGTAACAATAGGTATTGAAATATTTTTATGAATTCTCAGATGGTTTCTCCTAGACTTTTTTTTATTTCTTTAAGCTTTTTCCCATCCAAGAGACTTATGTTTTACGTATTAAACATTGTGATAAATCTTTGCTTTATCTCTACCTTTGATCTTTGCTAGTTTTCTGTAAAATTTATGAACCATGTGAGTGCCCTGGCTCAAAGATCAACACCAAATTGTGTTATCTTATTATCTTCATCTGTAATCCTAGTTGCATCCTAGAATATCTCAAAACAAAATATAGGTTGTTTGAGATATTCATCACCTTCGTAGAAGGGAATATGGTTGAGGCCCATTGTGGCTTTCTTGGGTTTTTTAGTAACTAGGAATATTGCAAGATTTTTATTTTTCTAATTTCCTATAGACGTATATGGGGAATTCGATATGGTATTGAATTGGGGAGTTGAAACCTGAGTATTCAAATCAATTACCACAATCTATCGTTGTTCTTCAGTCAGACCGTATTCTAGTACTAATTTTGGTTTTTCTCTTACTAGGGTTATGTCGTCTTTTTAACAACCCCTATCTATATACTCTATGAATCATCCTCTAAAAGGTTGTGATGATTCATTTTTTTCTATCTAACGATAGGGAGTCTTCAAGAAGTAATTTTGGCAAGGGGTGGGGTCCATGAGATCTCTTGTATGGAGGAATATATCCTCCGGTCGATTTTGAGTGTTTTTTGCTTCAATTAGAAGTGTATATCTTATATGACCATTGTTTTCCGTTTGGAACCATACCTTCGAGGATTGAGTATCCACATGAATTATCTGATGGAGTAAGTTTGTAATATGAAGGATATGCATTGAGTATCCACATGAATTATCTGATGGAGTAAGTTTGTAATATGAAGGATATGCATTCTTTCGAGGGAATGTTGAGTCACGGGTCCATAGTCATCAAACTCCATATGGTCAACTTTTTTGATTTTTTGAGTGGATCCACTGGATTCCATACTCAATTGCAAGATTAGATTCATCCCGGGAGTGATTGAGGTGGTCTCTATGGATTCTCTAATGAAATTGCGTGCATAGGGAGGATTTAAATTTGAAATTTTGGGATCCCTTTCATTTTGTATTTATTATCGTCTCTTTTTCCATCTGTCCCTTTCAAGTCTTTGGATGTCAAAGAAGGGTTTATAGACCTGCATTCATCATGTAGTATTCCCTATTGAATCTCATGCATTTATTGTTTCATTTATCTTCCTCCTAACTTCAAACATTATATACTTTTGTGAAATCATCATGACATATATAATCTCAGAGATCAACCTAGCCCCCATTGTCGACCCTACGTACTCAAAGTCATCATTTTTTATCATTGTTGTTTTTCTTGTTTCGTTCAAACATAATCATATGCTATTCATATAGAGTTAGTTTGTGCATTAGGTGATTTATTAGGATATTCAACCAGTTCCTTTAGAATTTCATCCAGGAATCCCTTCATGTTTTTCTAAGAATACATGTTTACATGCTTATACTAGTGTTATTACATTCCTCCTTGGATAGCTTTTGATGTAATTATTGATTTTTTTCTCCCACCATTCACTTATGTTTTCCAACCTTAACATATATGTTCTTTTTATTTTATACATTCCCAAGTTCATAACCACCAGCAACATAACCAATATTGTAGTTTGAGAGAAAGTATGAGAAGGTTACGAGTAGTTCCTTACATAGAGAAGCATATGTTACAACATTATATACAATAAAAAATAAACATACCTAGAGGCATACACAATTAATGGTAGAACCAACAATATGCACTTTATTATATGTAATAACAACCTTCACCTTTCTCTGTTACATAGTCACATATATATACATGTCATTGTAGTTACCTATTAGTTACAAATCTTAACAGATTGATCAATTGACTTTAACTGTAATGCCCCTAAATTGATAAATGATTAAAGATTATTAAGCACGTTTTAATTAAGGAATAAATACAGTTAATAAAATAACATTGATTGCAGACTGCATTCAATGATCAGAT
>SNQJ01S0020294.1:69787-84567 GCA_010110895.2 Picea sitchensis
AAGAGCATGATGTATACTATCCATCCATGGGTGTTGTATCTACATGTGCATTTTCCTTCATGTCCAAATAACTTCATCAATCTTGTGGTCCAAAACCCATGACTAGGGTTGACATCAATGACAACAACCAATCTTCCAACATCCTCTACTGTTATTTCATTATCTATATGAAAGAAATTAAACACAATCCCTCTCAAAAGTGATAAACATGTGATACAACTAAATAGAACCCAGGTGAAAATTATGGGAGAAATCAAGTATGTCATGATCAAGATGGGGACACACCCATAATTTGTTCAAGTGATTGACGTCATTGTAGTAGATATCCTCGAAGCTTATGGATTGCTACTTAGTCGAGATTGCTCTGAGAAGTTAAATGAATACTTTAGTATAGAATGGGCTCACATTTTGTTTCCATTAAAGGGACATGAAAATATGAACCAGATTGATAGGGAAATATATCTAAAACATACTATCACCGACCTCAAAGCCCTCAACGAACAATCTTTGACAAATTTCCCCGTACTAGGCAATTATTATTGCGACTCCTATTTTGATAATTTCTCCCCTCTCTCATCTGATGTTCCTCTTACTCAAAACTTTGAAATGAATTTTCAATAAAAATTTCCGATGACGGCAGAAGAAATCCTCTTCTGCCAAAAACCTTTGTTAAAACCCACAGAGAAGACATGAGGAAAAGAGGAAAATGGTAGGAAAAAAGAAACTGATGGTTTTCGATCACAAGTTTGGACCTTTTACTTTGATGGGTCTAAGATCCAAGAAGGATTGGGAGTGGGGTGTATCCTCATTGATCCCAAAGGTAAATGAAATTTCCTATCCTACATACTAGAATTTGAATGCACAAACAACACTACCGAGTATGAAGGTCTAGTACAAGGGCTAAAGAAATCCATAGAATTGAATGTTAAAGAACTAAAGGTTTTCAGAGACTCTGAAATCATCGTTAGACAAGTAAGGAACACTATACACTGCAACTCTCCCCACCTGAGGAATTATCAACATGAAGTGTATAGACTAATATAACATTTTGAAGCCTTCTACATTACAACAATCCTGAGAACAAAGAAAACTCTTGCTTATTCCTTGGCCACCATTGCCTCAAGGATATCCCCTTTAGAAGACTACCAAGCCTCCCAATTCACTATGAAGTTACTCTAAAAGCCATCGCTGCCCAACAATATTTCTAATTGGAAGGTATTTGAAGGATATGAACAAACCATAAACTTCTAACCAATCAATAAAATTTCAAAGATCTTGCTATTGATGATGAAATATTACAGGAACAACTAGTGGAAACTGATCCCCATGTACAAACAGTTGAAACTGATCAATTGAATGAAAAACTGAGGTTTCACACAATACCGAAAGGGGTAGCCAATTTAGAGAACCTTTTTAACTTAAGGGAAATATTCAAAGGGTCAATGAACACAAATAAAGGGAGTTCATGTCCCATGTATGAGACTATAAATCTGGGAACCACATAAAAGCCTAAGAATATAAATCTTAGCAAGACAATATCTAAGGAGGAAAGGAAGGCCTATCTCAAACTTTTCAGAGAGTATCAAGATGTTTTCACATGGTCCTACCGAGATCTGAAGACTTATGATACTCGTATCATTCAACACATAATCCTGTTAAAACCAAGAGTAAAACCCTTCCAATAGAAGCTCCAAAAGTAAAACCCATGTATGGAGCCTCTCATGTGTCAAGAGTTGAATAAATTACTAGATTAGAAGATTATCTTCTAGGTTAGACACTCTACATGGGTAGAAAATTTGGTTCTTGTCAGAAAAAAATATGGGGAGATCCATCTATGTGTGGATTTCAGAAACCTCAACAGAGCATCAGAAAAGGAAAACTACCCTATCCCACTGATGGACAAACTCTTGCAGGCCGTGTCTAGTTCTGATATTTTCTCGTTGCTGGATGGTTTTTCAGGTTATAACCAAGTTCTAGTTTCAGAGGAAGATCGATTTAAAACTACCTTCTATACCAAGTGGGGAACCTTTTCTTGTAAACACATGCCCTTTTGGTTAATCAATGCAGAGGAAACCTTCCAAAGGGCCGTGGATGCAACGTTTTGGGGACTAATAAACAAATGTGTAGTAGTTTATTTGGACAATGTGACTATGTATTCAAAGATCAAATAATATCACATCCAACACATAACCCACATTTCTGAAAGGTGTAGGAAATACAGTATATCCTTAAACCCTAAGAAAACTATCTTTCGTGTCGAGGAAGGGAAAATACTAGGTCATATTATATGTCAAGCAGGAATTCACATAAACCGAGAACGAATTAGGGCTATAGCTCAACTTCCATTACCACAAAAAAAAAGTCTATGCAATCCTTGTTTGGGAAAATCAAGTTTGTGAGAAAGTTCACTCCTAATTTCGCTGAAACTATCAAACCCTTACAAAATATGATATGCAAAGATGTTGAATTTAAGTGGGATGATGAATGAAAAAGTAATTTTAACAATATTAAGAATGCAATATCTCAAACCCCAGTGTTGCGAAGTCCCTAATTTAGAAAATATTTCTTCCTTTACACTTTTTCTTTTGACCAATAGTTAGATGCAGTATTGACTCAGAAGGATGATGACAACAATGAGGCCCTGATCTCATTTATGAGCACTAATATCCAAGGGGCCGAACTAAATTACCCTATGATAGAAAAGCAGGCTTGCAGTGTATAAGGCAGTGAAACACTTCATATTTTACATCCTAAATAACATTACAAAGTCATTGTTCCTCATCCCACAGTCTGATCCCTATTCACTCAAGAGGATATGGGGGAAATAAGAGTGAATGGGATGGCAGTGGTCCAAGAATTTGATCTCGATATAAAACCTTCCAATCTAGTTAAAGGACAGGGATGATGTAAACTGGCAGCTGAAGCCCAGGACCAAGTAAATGAAGACCTTGGGTGAGAGAATGAATTAGTATTATGGTGTAGTGAAGCTTCATACATATCCTCAGGGTAGGAGTCTTGGTATGGTAAATTATCTTATCTCCTTCACCATGGGGATTTCCTAGAAAACCTAAAACCTAAGGAAAGGAGAGATCTCACGCTAAAATTAACACAATATCGCCTCATAAATTTGGTTCTCTTCCACGTTAATTATGATGGGGTATTTTTAATATGCCTTAAATGAGAAGACACAAACAAGGTTCTGAAGGAGCTCCATGATGGTCCTGTAAGTGGACACTTCATAGGGAGTACCACCACTCACAAAATACTGAGAGTCGACTATTACTAGCCTACTATGTTCAGGGATGCTCACACATACACTAGGAACTGTAAAACTTGTTAAATAAGCATGGGGAGGGAAAAGAGAGCAGTTGTCCCACTCCAACCTGTGGCCATATCCAGGCAATTCGAGAAACGAGGATTAGATATCATAGGATAAATTACAATGAGTTCTTCAAAAAATCATAGATATATACCGACTTCCACATACTATTTCACAAAATGAGCAGAGGTCGTCCCTTTGACTCATGTGAACCAAAAGGTGGTGATCCAATTCATAGAACAACTATTGATCACAAGGTTCAATATGCTTTCCATCCTTGTTTTTGATAATGTCTCTTACCCTTTGTAATATCCCTAATCCTGAACCCAATTGTAAATGTAAATACAAGTGTACTTAAGCTGGTGAGCTATTTTGATATCATTTTTGTATGCGCATTTCATGGCATAGTGCATGCATGTACTACGCAGTAAAATGGGGAAGTTTTCACATTCCATGATACCACACACAACAACATAAGTGCATGTGATATTGAGGCCATGTAGCCTTTTGTGTATATGCTATGCTTTATAGGTTGGTGAGCCAGTTGTTATAAGATAGGATGCTTATGTTTTGATTAGGCTGGAGAGCCTAGATGTTAACGGCCAATGCACCTATTTTTGTAAATATCTCATAATTAATAAAAAATACATCGTTGCGTGTAGACTGACCATGATAAAAGAGATGGGGGACGAAACTCCACTGGTTAGGTAAAGGGAGGGGCCTAAAATGTTGAGTAAAAAGGATAATCTAGGGAGCTTAAGCCATAAAGGAATATTATATTAATATTTCTTAAATCATAAATTATGGATAATTATTTTATCCTAAGTTCTAAAGTTGGGGAAAAGTGGGCCAAAGTAGTTCCCAACATGACAAGTATCAAGTTGGGGACATGCATACATATTTTTGGGACTTAGTTCATTTCCTATCATTCCTTCCATCATTTAGTCATCCAGTCAATCATCCGTGAGCATGAACACACCTATTGAGTTATCTTTCGTATCTTCGTGACTATACCTAAACTTGTATCCATTTCCATTCTCTGTTCATGTAGTTGGTTAGCTTGGGATATGGACTGAAGAAGTGGGTTGTCAGGCCCATGGGATATTGAAGAGGCAGGTTTCCAGGCCCTTTGAGAAATTCCCAGAGTGAGAAAATTGTTGGGAATTGATTTCCTGAAGGTGTTGAACTGCAACTACAGTTCTTTGAGACTTCCTGTCTGGCCTATTGCTGAAGCGCATAAAGAAAGTGGGGTAGCCAAAGGACTATTGAGTAGATAAGGGGCACACTTCCTGGGGTGGGACAGGCATGTGGGGAATGAGGGACTGTAGGTTGTTAGTTTGAGTTGGCACCTGAGACAAAGTCTTTCCTGTTGTCCATGAACCTTTAGCCTGGATAGGAATCCCTTTACCCGGGTGGCGTTTAGTCCCAAATCGGGGGTGACTCACTGTTGAGAGTGATGAACATTGTGGTCTAAGTTTGGGAGGTTCGTGGAATTTTGGCACGTAGTTGGTGACATTCTTACCAATATAAGTGCCAATTGTGTGATAAATTTACATGTTGCATTGTTATTTACGTGCTTATTTTTATGGGTTATCATATGTGCGGTTATAACTATGTTTATTTTTATGGGTATTTCCTGTATATTCTGCATGTATATGTTACTGTTATTTCATTGTGAATCCGTGCATTTACACATGTATTTGGTTGTTTACATTTTATGTATATAATGCTTCTGCAAGAGTTCTGTGTGCGTATATTTTAATTGCATGCAGTCCTTCAAAGAATTTTTTTTATGTGGCACAACTTAGTTGGATAATTGGTATGTTACAGTATGTTCCGTAGAGAGAACATTAAGAGTTCTCTGGCATAGCCTAGCCTAGCGTGGATGGCCAGGGATGTTACACTTTTCTTCCACCCTATTAACAAAGTTTTCTTTAGACAAAGGAATCATAATAAAATACTTTGAAAACTACTATCCACAGGGGAACGAAGTGGCGGAATCAACCAATAAGAACCTAGTGAGGATATTAAAGAAAACAGTTGCATACAACCATAGGAATTGACACAATTCACTTCTTAATTCCTTATGGGATGATAGAGTAATGCCCAAGGAAGATATAGGGAATACCATAAACTTACTGGTATATGGATAGAAAGCCATTCTCCTGAACGGGCTATATCTTCCATCTCTTCAGCTTGCTCAGGATTCTAGAGGACAATCCTCATCGTTTATACAAAAAACAATTGATACCCTCTTCATGCTGGAAGAAGAAAGGGATAAAGAAAAATCAAAGTTCATTTCTCATCAATGGATAGTTAAAAGGTGGTTTGATAAGCATAAGGCTAAATTTTGAAGTATGAGAATTAGTCTTGAAATGGGACAGAGTGAATGAGTCGAAGAGAAAGCATTTGAAGTTTCGGAATCTATGGCTCAGACCTTTTCAGGTAGCCGAGAAAATTGGGTAGGCACGTATTGGCTGAAAAATATGAGGGGGGAACCCGACGCCCTCTCAATGAATGACCAAGACCTAAAACAATATTTATGTTAAAAAAAATGTGTGTGTTTTCATGATATTTTGTTTTTAGGTACGCTAATTGTGGGGTTCTTCATTTTTGTTTTCTTATTATAGTACTTTTTGGGCTTTTGAAGTTTGTGTTCATAAAGTGATTGTTTGACCTTATTTCATGTGGTATAACAAACTTTGTTCCCGACTCATGATTACATACAACAAAAGAAGCGTTGGGAGAATTACGATTTTTTTGAAGGAGTTCTTTATATAACCTGTGTCAATAAACAACATTGGAAAAGTGAAGAAGTGTCCATATGTTGTTCTGGTAAATCCTAAATGGAAAGAAGGAAGTATGGAAAGGACTACATGTACCTCAATGCAGTGCTAGAGAAAATTCACCTTAACCATCTGATTTTGCAAATAACAAACATTCTCTCTCACTCACTCAGGGCATTTTGCTGAAGTAAAATCAATTATGTCAAATGAGTGAAAAGTAGGAGAGGGTATGCAGGTAACTCCTCTGGGGTTATGGATGCTCACTGGTAGGAAAGCAAGGTATGTGATGTCAGTATCACTCCTCCGGGGCTATGGACGCTTGCTGGAAGCAGAGCAACACTGTTGCAAGTGAATGATGATAACTAAAGTTCTTGGTGCCAATGAATGCTTCACTTGAATCTTGTATAAAGAGGGAATGGGTCATAGTTATAGGAAAAAAAGGTGGAATAAAGGTTGAACCCCACAAGTAGGCCCAGATTCACCAACCAATGAATTTCAAATGCAAGGATAGAAGAGGCTCTGATAAAAAACCAGTTAAGTTCTTAACAAGCTTCTACATCAAATGAGCCCGAGGAAGGGACAAAGGTTATTATTTCACCCAGTAAATCGCTATTTTTTGAGCACTCAACACACCCTAAAAAGCCTTATCAAATTTTCTCACTTTTTGGGTACCACTTCTTTTCTGCACTGTCTGACTCAACATCATTTTCGGAAATTTTTTATACTTGTTTGTTTTCATGACTCTTATCACCTATTCAAGTTTGTTTGAACTTATGATACCTCATTTCTAAAATACTTTAACACATGAATTAAGAATCAAAAGCTAAACACTACACATAATGTGCTCAGGTTCAACATCAGAAAGAATTCAACTAAGTAAAGGAACCACACAAAAGAAACAGTCGTTGAGCATCGATCCTCATCAGCATCGTCATAAGCCAGCTTTGGTTTGCGTAAGTTATTCACATAAAGGTTTGAGAGATAATCGATCCCCTTTGGCATTGGTAAAATACGAGGAGGATAGTTGTTAACAAAGGACATAAAGAAATCAGCGATAGCCAATGCTCTATGCACTTTATCGGGATCGAGGAAAATCCAGAAGGATCACAACAAACATTTCAACCATGATAAAGTTATCTCCAATCGTCGATCCCCAATGTGTTTTCAACATCAAGAATTTTTCAAGAGAGCTAATTCGAGAGCACTTGGGTAGGATTATCATCGATCGCCAATCCTTGACACTTTTCGGCATCGACAAGTTAAGATTTGGTTTTAGAACGATTGGATTAAATAAAGTCCTGCATCCGATTAACATGAGCGAATTAAGTCACTAGTATCTAATTCCACATGTCTTTACCAGGTAAAAGGGTTGTATCGCCTAGTTCTATCTCGAGAAATTTTTGGTTCCCTAGGTCTTAGTCACACCTCCAAGTAATCTTTTCCATTTTATTACAGCATGGTAAGATCAATTGGCATCAGAGATTTTGCAGGAGGATATCAACTAAAATCTTCACAGCACAATCCCAACCCCCGATCCACCAACTAAAAGAGTGGAATGATGGGACATTTGTGACATTGAATACGATAAGATTTTGGACATTTAAGGAACTAGTTAATGCCTGATTCCACATTATTTTCTACCTTGTGTGTCGATTAGACAACAACATTTTAAAATCTCCGATAGACCACATTACCACTAGTGGCTTCGCCGTCAACCGTTGATGAACTTAAGTTTAAACTCCTCTGAATATCCGACGATAGATTTGTTGAAATTTCACTCATAACCTGAATTGAATGGTTGATGCGACACAAAAAGATCATCCCTATTTAAAACTCTAAAACCATTGTGAACAAATTCATTATGCACGTAAGTGAATTTCAGAGCATCCGAAGGATCAGAGTGAAAAACTCGATATTGTACTGACCCTTTTGATTATCAAAACTAGGTTTAATAAGCTTCAGAGGTATGTATCCAAGTCTATCAATTCATTGGTTATAATTTATATATGTTCATCCAGTTTCTTACACAGTCTCTAAAATATGCTCTAGTTTCAGGAAGAATGTCACCGAGAAATCCCAACCACCAGATTCTCACCAAGAGAACCAAATATGAAATAACCAGAGATAGGTGAAGGTTATTCTCCGAGGACTGCAAGGAAGTTGGAGTACACCCCTAGGGCAGATCCTATTGTCAAAACCAAAAATTCACGAGTGAGTGACACCTTTTCACTACAAGGATATCTGACTTCCAAGAAGACACCCTTATGGCGCTAGCAACTTGAAAAGACATGGAAAGATGGTATGAGAAGGCCCACCAAGAGGTGGAAATAATTGATTACATCAACATGGTTCAAAATGGCCGAGACGTTGAAGAGCATGACATGCAGTTTCTAAGAACAACATTGACCGAATAAGAAAGTTAGTCGAATACTGGGTGAAGATGGCCCAAGAACCTCAATGGGATATTCAAGAGAAATCGGTCGATTGCGAAAGAAGATGGACCAATATCAATTGAGCGATGAGAGACAAACACAGATTCTCGTATGCCAACACATGTGAGGAACTCTTCGGCAAATGGTCAAAGTATGAGAAGAGGCATCCACTCAAGTGAAACCATTTGATGAATCTTAGAATAGAGAGAGATAAAAGAATGATGTGGCAATGTTGTTTTTACTTAACTTGCACTTTTGATAGTTATTTTTAGTTAATAGTTTGTTATAAATAATAGGATCGACCTATTAGAAAAAGGTCGATGGTTTTTTGCAAAGATTGTCATTTTTGGAATTGTTAAAAAATATTTCATAACTACCTTAATTGAGAAGTCATGTTTAGGACCGGAGAGAAGTTTCTATTTTACATCAAATGCATGTGTGATTGGATCATAAGGAGGAATTACTTATGAATTTATCTCATGAATGGATGTTGTAATGAGTAAGAGTTTTTGAATCTATTGATAAGTTAGTTGATTCAATATTTTTATAGTTCTTATCTGTAATTATGGAAAGAAAATCGTTGTGATAATGTGTGATTAGTGATTAGAGTTAAGGAAACTAATTTTATTGCCATCATTTTATTGCATGTATGTTTTATTTGGATAATTGTATCTTAGTCAATAATTGAATTACTAGCAAGTTCATGTATTAGTACTAGGCTTGTCATAGGTGTGGAAATCTTTGTCTGCATGCTTTAGCACGAGGGTTATCCTAAGCTAATCCTTCTTCAGTATTTAAGTTTTCCCCCTTTTCCTTTAACCACCCGGTTTATACAAGAACCTATCTCTTATCATATCCACCTATAAGAGAAAATACTAAAAAGAGAGTGTCCAAACTGAAGGAGGAGTTTTCATGAGAAGATATCATGTAAATCACTACGCAAATCCCATCGATTAATTGGACTGATCGCAAGATCTGGAGAACCACTCCAGTATCAAATGTTGCAGAGTATAATTGGGACTCGATGGTAATTTTGGTTCCTAATGTTGAGTTAAATGGATTTAGGACCCCTCAACACAACCCTAAACTCATATTGATCTAGTCTATCTGCAAGCGCATTCAAAGAAAAAAACTATTAGGTGGCATGATTAGGGGACATACAAAACCCATAGGACATTATGTAGTGGTATTCCCTTCAGTGTAATAACCAGTACACCAAACTTGTGGGTGAACGACTATTGCAATGGTAAGTTCCTGGATCTTGTCAGTCATGGAAAAAATTTGTCCTTGGAATTGTGTAATATTATAGTCATCGGGTGGTATCGTTACCCACACAATGTGAGGATATCCCACCATCACCACAATTTTCATGGCCTATTCTAGGGATTATCCCAATGTATTTATACGTTGTTGGGTTAAATGAATCTAATTTAATGGTCATGTGTCTTCAGGGTGGGATTATTTCATCTAGGTGGTTGCATTAGTTGGCTACATCATATCAAATCCTGTAGTATACTTTGCATATTCAGGTGTTGCAAGGATCGTTTCTCCCAAAACCTTTTCATAGGTTACAACTAAGTCTTGATCCTTGGTGTAACTTTCGATACTTATTATTTCTACAAACTTTATTTCATCATGACGACTGTCTCTAGAACTCTTACATTTATCTCCAAACATATCCTTTACCCATCGGCTGGCCAACCTTCCATGTAACTACAAATCTTTCAACTTATTTAACTCACATATATGACTCTTCTCAAGGTTGATCTCCTTACACGACTGATCAGGCCTCTTCATCAACTTAAAAATTTACTCTTGCCACCTATTTCAAGCATCAAAACCCTTTTCTGAGCCCTCTTGTATCTCTCACTCTTCTCACAATGATTCCCCAAGCTTGAATAACCTCATATTCTGACTCATGGATCATTGCCTGAATCACCCTCCCCTCATGCACAAAGGGTTTTACTTGGCCATTTCAACCAAAGGAACATATATAATTAATTCCTCCACCAGCAAGAGATTTATCCACAAAGGAAATTCTCTTAGTAATTTCCCTCTGGATCCCTCGTAAAATATTTCTTCTGTGTTTGAGAATGATTGGTGACTTTCTACGTAAAATTCAATAATTTATCCTTCCAAGGTAGTATGAACCCAAAAGTACACAACTCAAGAAATATGGTGATCTGAATTGTGAAGAAAAATGAGCCACTCAATCATCCAATTAAATATCTTCTTGAAGTTATCTTTAAACTATGACACTTCTTGCAACTGGTCAAGCAACTGGTAGACCTCCTCTCAAAATCAGATCCAAAAGATTTTGTATTGATCACTGTTTGGTTCAAAATAAAATATTGTCTCCTTCACAACCCTAAAATGTTTTTGTCATAACTTAGTTTCTTGAAATATAAAATAATGACACCTTCTTTCCCACCATCTTTCAATGTCTTATTTAAAGATGTGATGTTGCATCCTCTGAAAAATCACTCAAAATTCAGGTCCCGACAATGGAATCTCTAGTTGGCACAAAGTTGGAGACCGGGGTTCCCAAAGGTTACCAGAAAAGGTATTGTTGTAGTCTAGTTTCATTGGTGTATTCAACCTTATGCAATGGAAGGAGGTCTCACTTGAAGAATAATTGAGACTTTGTGTGATAAATTGAATTATAGAGGACAAATCATCATATCTAGCACATCGTAGCATAGATCCATACATTGGTGTAAAGAGATCACAGCATAAGGATATTTAGATAAAAAAATATAGTGAATAATTTGTGTTACAGAATGTTAAAGTGAACACATGCATTACAGTAGTTGTTAAAAAGGTAACACAATTAGTAAACACATAGTATAGAATAGGATACACAAAAGTAGATAAATCATTCATCCATAACACATTTTTTTTTGTATGCCTGAATACTCCTTTATTTATTATAATATCTCAGACTAGTGAATTGTTCACATCGCAACTTACATAATAGAGCCATAATTAGTTTTCTCTAGACAAATATACTCTAGCCGAACCATTTCTTGTAAGCTAGTACAACATATGAATATGAACAAAACAATACAAGAAAACACATGAAAATTCTAAAATTCCCAATAACAACAACAACAACAACAAAAACCAACCCATCAACCAACCAACCAACCCTTTTTCATTACAATTTCCCCAAGTTATATTATTCCCTTGGATATTTCTTGATTCTGTTATTATGCTTTCTTGATTGAGTGTCCTTCTGGGATGTGATCAAAGATTCTAGGATTTTGGTGCTCTGGTAGCTAGCTTTCCACCATGTAGAGTAATCACTATTGTGCTCTATTTTTCCACAAAACATTTATGCATATGCAAAATCATTTCTTCAAAATAGAGGTCCCAACAACATCTAGAGCCAAGGATGACATGTTGAACCAACGCAAATGACATTTCTAGGGAATCATTCGTCTTTGGATGGTGATAGTCAACATCATGAGGTACAAAACATTAAATATGAGTCTTTGGACCTTGGATATGGTCATGGGAACAATACTGAGAGTTAGGCCCTAAAGGAATATTCTAATATTCTAGGCCCAATAATGACAGCTTGAACCACTAGAAATGACCTCTACATGGAATCATTGAATTTAATAGGGTATATAGGTACCATTATCAATTTCTATCACTAGGTATAGATCTTATTCCATTGACATATTTAGGGGAGGAAACATGAACCTTAGGGCCTAAAGGAAGCTTCCAATCATCCATATCTAAGAAGGACTCCTAGAAGAACCACACATTTCCTTTTGAAGGTATCCTTGGACCATGATTTGGTATGTTATTTCCATGAGGTAGTTTTGAGTAGTAGGTATGTGTCTTAGAGCCTTGGAAATAATATAGGGAATAAGGCCATCCATTAGGCCCTAATGGTATCTTTGAGATATCCAAGTCCATGAAACATTTCTTGAATAACCACACATTATCTCTCAAAGGTATCCTTAGACTTTGGTAAAGGATATTAGTTCCTTCACTAGGTTTTCAGTATCATGGGTTTGAAGGGATTGATAGTCAAGGTAGTAAATGTAAGCCTTAGTCTATAAATAAATTTTATACACATCTAGGGCCAAAAATGATGACTTAAACACCCACACCCAATATCTTTAGGTTTTAGGTAGATTCTAGGGATAAAGGGTCATGAATGACACCTCAAACCACCATACATAACTTCTCTATGGAAATATTTGGACTTCAAGTTAGGATATGGACATGATTAAGACATATTGATTATTTTGTATGGGTATTGGTTTATTTGGACCTGATTGAGAGATAAAACCCAATAATTATGTCCTAAAGGAATAATCTAAGAATCTAGGTCCAAAAATGACACAATCAACAACCAAGAAGAACCTTTCTATGGCACCCTTAGTATTCAAATGTGTATCATCAACATTATGAGGTTTTGATAATTAATTATGGATCTATAGTCTTGTATATGGTAAGGGAAAGAAATTTAAGACTTTTTCCCTAAATAAATCTTCTAGAAATATATGGCCATAAATGACACCTCAAACCATGATAAATTTCTCCTCGAGGGAATCATTTTCCTCTATATAGGTATATAGGCTCCATTAGATTTTTTGAGCACTAGGTTTGGGTCTCTAGGTCCTAGATATGGTCAATAGACAAAACCAAGACTGTGGGTTGTAAAGGAATATTCTATCCATTCAAGGCCAATAAGGATGCCTCAAAAAAACCCACATGGACTCCTGAGGGTATCATTTTCCTATAATTAAAGATTTTAGTTCCATTAGGTGGTTTTGAGGAATAAGTATGTGAATCGGTACCAAACAATTTATCTAGGGAAGAAGGACATGCCTTATACCCAAAAGAGATATTTGAGGAATCTAGAGCCATGAACAATTCCTCAAAGAACCAAAGCTTACCTATGAAGGGTAGCCTTGTCCTATGAGAAAGGATGTTAGTGCCCTGACAAGGCTTTGAGCATAATTTTTGGGTCTCAATGACTTGATACAATCAAGGGAGGAAACATGGGACTTATCCCATAAACAAGCATTCTAGGAATCTAGGGAAAAATATGATGCATCAAACCACCACACCTGACCTCTTGAGGATTTCAAATTGGTGATGTTAGTCACTTTAGCTTGCATACAGGACCTCAGTTTTAGATATAACTATGATATTTTGTAGTATTGAGGTGGTAGATTAATGTTGATAGTTTAGAGGGGAAAATATTGTAGGTTTTATAGGTTTCCATATCTTGCAACAATAAAACACACACTCTTTACAACATGTTATTAATACACACTCATTCTAAAGAACATGCACATTATTAACAAACATGATTTTTACAGAATGTGATTTTTATTTCTAGGTAAAACAAAAAATGGCATGAATCCCTACCTCAAACTCTTTGAAACATCTAATATTATCTATAGGTTATCTAACATCTTGTATGAAAAACTATTGTTTCATAAAGAATTTATGATATTTTTGTGATTGGAAGAATTTATTTATTTATTTTTTAATTGCAATCCATGTGAACACAAGGAAAAAACATAATCGATAAATAAAGTATTTGGGGAAAGTGTATTCTTGTGAAAAGGTCAATGAAGGAAGAGAAAATAAAAGGTTATGTCTGGAAAAATGGAGACTTTGAATAAAGGCCAATCTAAATTCTAGCACAATGGATACCACTATTATTTCTCTTCCATAACCATGAGTAAAGTGTAGTATTTCAATAGAGGCTAATATATTTTCAACATCAATTGAACCTCCAATGATTTTTTCATCAAGAAAAATCATTTTGGATGTGCATATGACGATGGATTTTCTTGTAGATAATTGTTGTAGGGGCTAGGTGGCCCTACCGATTAGACCCTCTAGTCGACCAAATATTTTGACTATAAAATTAAAATATAAAAGTTGGTCGAATAGACAGTTAGTGTAATGCCCATATCCTTCTAAGCATTAATTTAATTTCATAAACAATTCATTTTCTAAACGAAGATAACGATTTAATAGCATATATTTATGTTCTCAACAACAATTTCGGTAATTTAGATTTATCACAGGGTAATAACTTTCTGGTAAAATGAGATAAATGCATAACTTGACCAATACCTGATACTGATGCTAATTTCTGTTGCTTTGCTGCCTCTGCTCCTGCTGATACATAGATTAATCCTGCCACAAACAAGCAAATAACTGCCCAAAACTACTGTCCTCCCTGCCAACTAGGAAAACTACCTA
>SNQJ01S0020295.1:2149-17815 GCA_010110895.2 Picea sitchensis
GGAGGAGTCAAAGGGATATGGCACAGGAACGCGTGATATGCAAAGTCGCGAAATGATCTGGATCGTCCGATCACCAAAGTTCTGGATTGTTGATCTGGTAAGCGAAGCGCTTGAATGTTTGGCCTGTGGTCATAGCCAAGGTCACATAGTTGAAGGCTAGAGGAAGCAACTATCCTAACTAAGTTCCATTTTGAATATCGTGACATGGGAGAGTCGAGATGCCTCATCAAGGGATTCCCGAAATCGCGAGTCGTGAAAGTTCTTTATGGATAAGCGCTTGGTCACAGCTAGTGGTCACGAGAAGGGAAGGAACTATCCCAGCTAAGCTCCATTTCAGAGATCGTGACATGGGAGACTCGAGAAGTCTCATCACAAGATTTCCGATATGCGAAATTGCAAAGCACTTGTTGGTGTAGTCGGTGGTCATCGCTAGTGGGCACGTGAAGGAAGGAGCTTGCAAGTTGCAAGGCTCCATTTCGTGATCGGGAGTTGGAAGAGTCAAAGTGACTCGCAACAAAATTCTCGAAACATGAAACTGAGAAGTGCCTTTTGATTAGGCCCGTGGTCACAACAAATGGGCATATAGGATAAACACAAGTCCCTGCGGGTGTAATCCAACGGTGCTGATTAATCGAGAATTTGATCGAAGGGCTACTATTTCACTTCACAGTTAATTGTTCAGTTACGATTCAGTTAGAAGAACTGAATCATAGTTATTGGATGTTTGGTGATTCAATAGCTGATGCGTTTCTTTGGAGAGTCGAGGTGTAACTGAATTGGTGGTGAGAATAAAAGAGGGATGTTGTGACTGTGTGAGGTTGGTTGTTCTAACTGAAAAATGAGTTGAACTGTAATAAAGGAAAAATTACAGTATGCACAGTGTAAGATGAAAATCAGAGATGAGAAACTGAAGTTGAACAGACAAAAGCAGAGCAGATTTGAAGAACAGATAGAAGAAGAGCAGAATTTCAAAACAGACAGAAGCAAGTCAAGCCAAGTATGAACAAAGCAGAAGAAAAGTGAAGCAGAGAAGAATTGAAGAACATAGAAGAAGTGGTAAGAATCAATATACCTGTATTGTTGGTTATTCAATCATTTATTTACATTTAGGGAGGTAGAGTGGTTCTAGGGAGGACTGTGGTCCTCTAATATTCAATTTGGTGCTTGAATATTGGAAGTTGTATCTTCGATCTAGTTGTGGCTATAAAAAAAGGTGGCAGGGTGGTTCTAGGGAAAACATAGAGTTTTCTGTATGCAAGTTGGTGCTAGAACATTCAGGGAGTTGATGCTTCCTTCTAGTGGGTGCTAGAGAAATAAGAGAGTTGGTGCTCTCAACAAGTTGGATCTTGTAAAACAGAGGTAGTAGCCTCACATTGAGTTGGTGCTCAAAGATAGATGATGTACAAGACTTAAAAGACTGCCTATCATTCGAAGAAGAAGAGGTTTTCTCCCTTTATGGGTTTCCTCATGAAAATCTATCTCTGTGTATATCTTATGTGTGACTGATGTTCATTATTTATGTTGTTCATATCTTGTATAATATTGATGGTCACTTGGAAAAGATTACAAATTGTTTGAATAAGTCATAAATTGCTTAAGCACAACAACAACTGATTCACCCCCCCCCGCTCTCAGTTGTCTTAGTAATTTCAACAGGAGACCTACTGGAAGGAGAGCATTAGGGCATCTCGCATCAGTCAACACAAATTACAAAGAAATAGCTTGATGATTTGGAGGAGCTCAGATGAATAGGATGTTCACGAACCAACAACCCTATGCATCTCTCGTATGCACCAAATGAAAGTAGTGCATGAAAGAGACCCTCTGAATAGAAGACACTAAGAAAGACTGCTGAAAAAGGAGAGGAAAACACCAATAATCCTAATGGAATCCAAGACACTGTATGAATCCCGATGTTTGAATATATTTCTTACCATCGAACATAAGGGAAACCCCCCAGTCAGCAACCAATGAGGAGATGTCAAATGTTGGGTTAAAGGTTACCTACCCATAATGAAAGTAGGACCAGGGTGCATGGTAGGAATACAACTTCATGTGACTCTAAGATACACTGAGGGTATGTTTGACATGCAAAGTCAAGATTTCTGAGAAATGGCCGACACAATCTTATAGACTTCCTTTGAACAAGAGCATGAAACGTATGGAGAACTCAAGCATCACAAACTTGATAAAACTTCATGATGTAGGAGGCATCAACAAAATCTCCATAGGGACTGGAAGAATAACCAGTCAGAGGAGTAAACTCTAAGTAACAAGCTCAAATTCCTAAGGTCATGTTAAACCCAAAATTTGGATGACAGTGGACTAAACATTTTGTGCTCTATTCAAAGGTGACACGACTGCTTCCGATATGAGATAATATTCTTTTCTTTCCCATCTTTTTTTTTTCATAGGCAAAGAAATGCTATGATACAGGAGAGGAAATGAGTGTCTTGAGTAAGCAACTAGATTAAAACAGTGGAACATACCTATTCTCAATGAAAGGAAGTGCATGTGGGGCATGGACACTCGGGGGGATGTTTCCTCTTAGGGTACATGGTGTTAAGCTACAAAGGATAAATAAAAGGCTCTGCTTGGCTAGTGATGCAAATTGCTAAGGTAAGAGGCTTATAACGATAAAGAGGGAACCATAAATAGGCTCAATACTACAAGAAGGATGATGGAATGTGATTACAAATTAACTCCAAAGAATGTCCTTTTTTGTAGATTTAGTCCCCTAGGCCCGAAAAAGTATAAAATAATACCCAGGAGAACTCTTCTAGCCAATGGTGGCTAGAGTATTCCTTTTTCCTAAGTAGTCTACTTGGTTTGAAAAAGGGTTAATCTTACACCAAATAGACTTCCTTTCAAAGCCATTTAATGAATGTGAAAGAGACAAGTTCACTCGACAATATTTTCATCTTTTAGAGAGTCAGACAAGAGCTTAACCAAGACTCGGGGGGAGTCACATAGGTAACAGTTAGAATGCTTGTGAGTAAGAATATGGGGTTCGAACACAAAGTCATATAGGAACTATAAGGAACTCCCAGTCCTATGGAATAACTTATGCATGGGCACCAAAAATAACAAAGGTTATAAATAGGGAACCCATGTTTGGTAAGCCTCTACCACTTAATAACGTCACTTCTTGTAGTAGTAAGAAGGTTCTGTGTCACTAATAAATGGGTTCGTACCTAGAGTGTATGGATCACGGCCATGGGATGATGCAAGAGTGCAAGATGGAGTGAAAACCTATCCTATATGATGCTAGAAACCACAAAATATCCTGCACAAAACCACCAAAAAACAAGTCCTTCCATTGCACTATTAGTCCATAAGGTCAAAAAATTAGCACAAACTATAAGAAGTGGGTACAAAATTTCTACTAATAGTAAAAATAGACCATTTTACCATACCATTTGAGTTTTTCACCCACATAGTGCATTTTAGTCCATTTTTCCCATGATATTCAAGTGTCTATTGCAGGAGCTACAATCAACGGAATCAACAACCGTTTGGACTAAGTAAGTGCCCATCCCCTCTACCTCAATTTCAATGGTTTAAATTTCAATTTTAGGCCCCATTTTTTGAGTATTAGAGGGAGTAATATGGAAATTAGAGTGTACGTTGGTGACAGTTCATCGAGTCACATATATGACCCTATATACGTGGGAAAAGTGAAGGCTTCCCATAGATATGCAGATCTATACGCAAATGTTACCAAGTTATCCCGTGTACAAGTCCATGAACATATTTTTGAAAGGTTTTAACTCAAAAAATGGCTTCTCCTTTTCAAGATGGTGATTGAATGGAGGGAGAGGGAGCATGAAGAGATAGATGTAACAGTGGGAAGGGATGAAAGGGCCCAAAAAGCTTTAAAATTATGTGGCCTTTATAAATTTTGGGATCTCAAGGGAATGAGGGATAAAGTGAGGTTACTCCAGTTTCTAGTAAACTACTGGAATCTGAAGATAGAGTCCTTCAACCTTGATGGGAAACCATTGAGGATTTAAGTGGACGATATATAATTCATCACAGGATTGTCTTGCCGAGGCGAGGTAGTGGATCTTAAGGCCTGAGGGGCTAGGGGTGGTATGACTATGGAGGAGTACATTGCCACCCACTGTGTTGTAGTCATAGATAAAGTAGAGAGCCAACTCCCAATCAGGGAGATCAAGAACTTGAGCTTAAAGATCATCGTTCTTGTACTTACATGGATTTTGGGGTTGGCTTTGTTGCACCAGGTATCAAGGCCACTCATGTTTTCTATGGCGAAGTGTTTAAGACCCACTATTTATGAATGATGCAGCTCACTGTTGGCTAACATGAAGAGCCAGCTAACAGATTGCAAACAAGGGAAAAAGAGAAATTTTGGATTTGCATCCATTCTTTATGGTTTTTTATTTGAGAGGGTTCCTGGGTTGATCCCTAGATAAGTGATTACTCCACATGGATAGCATGATCCAACCATGTCATGGTGGACTGGCATGATGAGATGACTAGGAGGTGGTAGGGTGCCAACCCCCTACAATGATGAGTTCTTTTTTTGGTGGTGCTGACAGATCATAGCCATTGATGACTACCCTTATGATGAGATAGAATACAGAGGAGATCTGGACATGCCTTTTCCACCAGGTTCTGCCTACGGTGATATTGGTACATAATGTTTTTATATATTTCATTTTTTTGTTTTTTCAATAAAAATAATAAAAAAAAATATTTTTGTATGGTATCAAGTATTAACAATTTTTTTGTTATGTATATGTATGTCCGCAAAATCCAGAGGGATTCCCATGAAATAGGTGGAGGAGATGAGGAGATGAGCATGTGGGAGGAGATGTAGAGAGAGTGTTGCAGAATGTGCAGGGGAACATGTCTCGATTGACGCACAAGATTCCTATGGTTCAAGTGGAGGATCTGCCAGAGGCGATGCAATAGTAGGTGTAGGGTGTAACCTCTGTGTGGGTGAAACTCTTCTGGCGTCTCGTAAACATCGTAGTGTGTTATCATGATACACATATGGCACCAATAGTGTATATGCCATGGTCATTTTATATACCGGCCATATATGTATTTTGAGGATGTGAGCCCCATTTTGTACTATGACACCATATTTTTTGAAAGGATGAAATATAAAAGAAAATTGTCTTCAACTTTAGTTATATATGTTACAAAGTGTACATGCATGAATGTGTTTTATTTTCTTAGTTATGTGACAAATTCCAATCTAAAATATAATTAGAATATGCATCAGATACATGATTAGAACTTCTAGGTATGTGATTATAAGTAAGAAAATCAAAGTATCATTCCAAAAGTAGTACCCATATTAATCATCGAAGTAGAGTAGGGTCTCACACATGTTAACTGTCATTTAACTGACATACGACTAACTAGGAGTCCAGGTGAACCTCTAAAGAATGAACACCATGTGAAATGTCGTCACATAATAGATCTATAATGGCACTATACTCAACCACATTATTTGTTGATGGCTCCATATGAATTCCACCTGAAGACACCAGTTGGCCCTCGAGTGAGTAAATGACCCAAGCGACGGAATCCATGTTCCACATATGATGAATGACATCGTCCACGAATCCTAAGTAAACTAAAGACTTCATTGACATCTGCCAACCAAGGGAAAACTTGATAAGAAAGCCGATAAAACAAAGGAAAATATGTATATACACTAAGATACACTAGTATACAAAAGGTCATGCCCAAGCTTTGAGGGCTCAAGCGTAATACCTTTTAAGGTAGATCCCATTTTTGAGCTCATCCAGCATATTCCCTTCATAATCTTCCAATTCATAGGATCCTTTCTCTAAGACACATCACACGATATAAGGACCATGCCACATGAGGTTGAACTTGCCTGCCCCCAACGGTTCTTTGTCTTGGTCATACTGGAGAACCAAGTTACCCTCATCATACTACTGAGGAAAAACAAACCTATCATAATGAACCTTAACACGTCATTTATCCATTTCGATAGCCGTATAGGAATCTCGGTGCTACTCATTGAGATGATCTAGGTGTATGAGGCGTTCTTCAATATCAAATGTGTCAGGTAGGAGCTCAATTTCCAACTTGAGGGAAGGGATTTCAAATTCAATTAGAGAATCAACTCCACGCCATCTACTAACTGAAAAGGAGAGAAATTGGTGGAAGTATTTACCGAGGTTCGATATGACCAAAGTGCAGGGTAAAGCATCAGATACTAGTCACATTTACTCTGGCTGACAGTTTTTTGCAAGATGGTCTTGAGATATTTATTCAACGCCTCTACTTGTCCATTTTCCTGGGGATAGTAAGGGGAAGAATGACCATGCTTAAACCCTAGTTTTGATGCTAACTCTTTCATTATTTCATTTTGAAAGTGACTGCCATGATCAATGACAATCTCTCCTAGGATTCTGAACTGGGCTATAATTTGGTTGAATACGAAGAATGTTGTAGTCTTACCATAAGATTTAACAGTAGGCATGGGTTCTGCCCATTTAGTAAATTAATCCATGACCACAATGATATGCTGATGCCCCCCAGTCGAAGCTGGGTTACAGTCCATAAAATCTATCCCCCACTTGGTGAAGGGACCGACGATGATGAATGGGTGGAGTGGGGTTGGGTGAAAATGCATTTTTGGAGTGAACACCTGGAAAGAGAGACAATTCTTGACCACTTCAACACAATCTTTAAATATTGATGGCCAAAAATAACCAGTTCGCAATATTGTTTGGGTTGTCACAAGCTTAGATAAATGACCACCACAAGCCCCACTGTGACAGTCATTGAGAACAGACTCAAATTACTAGTGAATCAAGAAATGACGTAAAATATTATCTACTCCTCGACGATACAAAGTGTCGTCGATGATAAGGTAGTTTTTAGCCTCATGATGTATACGTTGTCAATCGTCTCTCAATAGATGCTGGGATAAATTCAAGGTTTGAAGATAAATTATAATGTCTCCATACCAGGGGTCCGAAGACAAGATAAGGAATATATTTTCATCTGTGAATGAATCTTCATGAAAAATGTCCTCATCTAGTCGAGGGAAGTCTGATATCAACTCGAAAAAAACTAGTGATTTCTTAGATTTCGCCGAAGCGGAATCGAGATCAAACTCTTGAAAAATAAAAATCCACTTATTTTATTTCCCCCCTATGATACGTTTGGTCAGGATGTATTGAAATGGATTGATATCTGCAACTACGGTAGTTTTGCAAAGTAATATATAATTTCGTAATATTTGAACCGCATGTATGATGACTAAGGCTAGTTCGTCTACGTGAGAGTATTTAATTTCAAGACCAACTAAGTTTCAACTAAGATAGTAGACAATGTGCCCATGGAGCTCATCATTCTCCTGAACCAGACCCATACCAACCATCCCTTCAGATGTGGCAATATAAAGAAAATAGTCTCTACTTTAGTCTAGAGGCTTCAACAAAGGTGTTGATACCAAAGATTTCTTAAGAGAATCGAAATATTCTTGGGCTCACTCATCCCATATAAAGGAGTATCCTTCTTCAAAAGATGCATGAAACCCTTAGTTAAATTGGCATAGTTCACTATGAACCGATGCAAAAAATTAGCCTTCCCCTGTAGAATTGAAGTTGTCAAATGTTGTGTGGGGGAGGAAATCGAAGTATTTCCTCAAACTTCATAGGATCTACCATGATCCCATGCTCAAACACTAAGAATCCTAAAAGACAGCCATACCTAAAGAAGAAGATGCACTTGTGAGGGTTCAACCGAATGTAATAGTAACAACATCTCTCAAATACTAATCGAAGGTGAGTGGAGTGATCTACTCTCTTGCGAGAGTGAGCAACAATATCATCTAGGTAAGATTCAAGGATATTCTTGAGATCATGAAAATCAAAGGTCATGGCATGTTGGAAGGTTGCTCCAGCATTTTTAAGGCTGAAAGGAATTTTTCGGTATGCAAAAGTACCCCAAGGAAAAATAAACGTCATCTTATGTTTATCCTCAGGTTTTATTTGAATTTGATTATACCTTGAAAATCCATCCATAAAATAAAAGACTTCACTTCCCACGCAGTCATCAAGAACATGGTCAATGAAAGGAGTCGAGAAGTTATCTTTAGGACAAGCCTTGTGCAGGTCTCGAAAATCCATACATATGTGGATGGTTCCTTGTTTTTTATTCACACGAACAGGGTTGGATACCCATTAAGTCAAGGGAATCAGGTAGATGAAGCCAATACTAAATAACTTCTCTAACTCTTCCTTAATAGTAGGGGCCTTCCTAGGATTGACAACTCTAAGATGTTGTCGAACAGGTATAGCATCCATATAGGTCTTAATATCATGTTCAATAATGTTGGGGTCGATCCCTGACATCTCTTCATATGACCAAGTGAATACATCGCAAAATTATTTGAATAGATCAGTGTAGATCTAAATTTCTTCAGGTGAACAATCCACACTGATATATATGTGCTCAATTTTGCCAGGAATTCAAGAGATGTCGATCATGAAGGTAGGAGAAATATTCACCATGTTTTCTTCTTCATAAATACCATGCATATCTAATGGAACCATAGCGTGATCAACCATCTCACTCAAGGTAGATCTAAAGTCATCTTGTTCGATCCTAACAAGATCTAGGAGGAAATAGGAGTGATGATGCATATCATCCCAAGGCCTATCGGGACCATAGATGGCCTCTAATATGGCTTCATCTGAGGGTAAAGTATCATCGAGGCAATCATGCAAACAAGAATATTGAACGGCCCATACGGGATCTAGAACATGATCCATCTCATCCATCCACGAGGAGAAAGGATATGGGTCAAAATAGCGTCAAGAATAGACTGATACACAAATTATTCCTCTGACAGTGGAATTTCCATCCCAATGTGCGACTGACCTTCGTACGACATAGTTGGGGAAGGTAGGGTCCAAGGGTCATTGAAATACAAAGTACGAAAAGGAATGAACCTCATTGACGACGAAGAATCATTGGAAGTGTCATGAATGTGGTGAATTGGTGTCACAAAATTGAATATAGCCATGAGAGAGGAATACATTCTGACACCAACATCCTATATTTCCTATTGAGAATTGTCGATCATAGGGACCAAAGGTCTAATTGATGCATTAGGACTAGCGTGTGCAAAGGAAAATTTATCAATCGTCAATATTTTCCCTTCGTGAGGAAAACATAATGTGTGGAAAATGGATGACATGATTGCTTCCATGGAATAAGTCCAATTACACTCTAGTAGTAAATTATAGTCGAGGGGCGCATCAACCACCTCGAAATAAAACTCCACTGTCTTTCCACCTAACTGTACTAGAAAAGAGGGAAGAATTTTGTGGAGTCGAAACCAATGCAAATCAAAAGTGGTCAACATAGTCATAGATTGGGATAGCATCGGAGAGCTAATGGCTTTCCAACAAGTTAGGTACATCACACGCGTCGCAACACCTTCATCAATTATAATGCGTTTGATGGTAATTTTAGTGTACTACACATGGATTTGAAAGGCCATGTGGTAAGGTAAGCGTGGCCTAACATCCATGATGTCAAACTTAATAACCTACGATCCACACAGGTGTATATCTCCTAAAGAAGATAACAAGGAATTCCTCTATGAATGACACATCTTGAGGACCTCCAAAGCCATCATCGCACAAGCGGTTTGACCCATATATTTGATAATCGAATAGTTCTGGGCAGCTCTGGCATTAGGATTGTGGGCAGAGCGCTTTAGTACTCCAAACTGATTCATAAAATGTTTTATGGGCACCGTACCCACAAAAACGACATAATGAGGGTTATATATGTTTCCCATAACTGAAGAGGCTCCGAGCTGGGAGTTGCCCATAGTGTGAAACATACTCCCTTTGGATGGAACTTTGGTGGAAAAAGGGGGATTTTCTATAATAAATGTGTTTTTTGGAATCAACATGGAGGAAGAGGGGATAAAGGACAAAATATAGGAAGTGATTTGTCCTTTCAGTTTAGCACTCCATACAGGAGCATTGAGACTAGGATTAGTCTTGAAAGAAAGAGGAGGATGACCTCCAATTGTAGGATTTGTTTGGGGAATATTCTTCCACCAAAAGAGAGAGGAGCATATGGAGGAGCCATTCCCCCAAGTCCAAAACTAGGATTCACATTAGCCACTCGAATGGAGGATGAGAGTTGAGATGTAATGTTGGGCATACCAAAATAAAAGGGATTAGAGATCGAAGGTATTGAATGAGAATTGTAACTTGGCATACCAAAAAGAGATCTGAAAGAATTTTTTCCTATGGGTTTATTATAACCCACAGGTTGGGTAGAAGTAGAGGTGGGGATCTCCGATACCCCAACCATCGAGGCTGAAGGAATCGAAGGGATCCCACTAATCAAAAAAGATATAGGATTCAAGGGACTCCCTGTTGTTGAGGAAAATATATGAAATGATCTTACTCAAGCATTTTCATATCCTGCTTGGATAAAGGAAAATAGACGGGAATATCACCCTATGTTTATAGCCATCAAAATTGATATCCTAATTCACAAGTATTGATTACAAGTGCTTAGGCTATTTTTTTAATAAATAAAAGCTTGCTGAAAAATTCATTATTTATGTAATTTTATGAACATAACAGATGCTTAAATAAATATAGAGACATAAGTAAAGACACCAAGTCAATAATCAAAACAAATGAGACATGTAGCAATCGTTTATTTCATTCCAGTTCATCAAAAGAATCGTTCTCTTTACAAAATTTCCTGAGGAAATTTTGGACCAAAGTCAAACTTAGATGTCCCTGATGAGACATACAAAATGACTTCTCAAAGAAAGTAAAAAAATGAACTTTAAAAGCTGGATCAGCTTGCCACATATTGCTGCCCACTTGACTTTGCAAAATAGCCTTTATCAGTCATGAAATTTAATTTACAAACTGACAAGTCTACACAGACTATCAAAGATAGATCAACACCTTTGAAAAACAAGTGTCTGAATGATGTAATTCAACCCTGAATCTTGTTGTCTACAATAAGACCCTCCTATCATAAAAAATAATTGGGCTTCTAATGAATTAAGAAATGAATGAAAACTGAATTATCTCAACAAAACTCGAAGAGAAAACCTTAGTGTTGAAAAGTCAACAAGAAACATGTGTCTAATTTACTTTTCCGTTAAACAAATTGGACAATAAATATTAATCTATTATCTCATTTATAACTGAGTGATTTGGAGATGTAACATAATTATAAGTGTAGTTAAGTGAGTTAAGCTCAGTTGTACTAGTTGTAACTAAACTTGCACTAGTGAGAGTTCAATGAATTAATTATTCATTAATTCACAATCAGTGAACTCACATGCAACTAAAGATTCGCCACGGTTAACTACATGCATGTCAGATCCATTGGAGACCTAGTTGAGATAATAGGTGAAAGAGACATTTTGGCTATCAGTTGTGATTTGAGTGAAGTGCACTCATCAAACCACACATGCGGTGGATATGCTAATGAGCATGTGCAAAACTAAGAAATTTGAATTCATTGTGAGAATTCTAATTCCAGGGATTGTGCAAAGGAGGTAGGCTATCTGGACATAGAGAATTGGCACATGTATTTGCTGAGTTTTTTTGTATGACACTGTGAGACGATTGTATTGTATTGAGAGATCTTGGATTAGATTTTTGTATGAGGTTGTTTCTTGATCCATGATATACATAATATATGATAGTGGGGTTTTTTAGCTTTACACTTTCCCGGTAAAACTTCGGTGTTATGTGTTTTTGATATTTCACTTTGTGATCGTGGTTTAATTTTCCGAAAGAATATTAGTAGAAGTGATTCTATATTTAACAGTGGCATATGATTGTTAGATAAGTAGAATCGCAGGAAATACTTAATTTGTATTGAAATTTCTACATGGTATCAGAGCCACGGAGCCACAAAAGTGAGGTGCGAAAATAATAGTATTTTTGCAGGTCTTGTCTCTGGCAGGGTGCGAACCTTAGTACTGAAATATTTGCGCATTTCTGGGAGTATAAATTCTCACACCCTACTCAAAGGAGAGGTGCAAACTTCATTAATATTCTCGCAGGCTTCTCAAAGGAGAGGTGCGAACTTCCCTCACCCCACTGTGCATTACAGTGCGAACTTCCTTGTGATTTTCGTAGCCTGTACAATGGTAGGGTGCGAACTTCCTCCAAGATTTCGCAGGATAGAAACTGGTAGGGTGCGAACTTCCCTCAGGATACTCTCAGGTGGGGTGCGAACCTCCCAGGGCAAGAGGAATTGCAGCAGTTGAGTTTTGTGGTTGGATAACATTCGAATTTGCAAAAGGACTTTTCTTGGTGCGACAGTTGACTCAAGATCGAAATGTATTTGATTGGCTTGAGGTTGGAGTATGAACTCAAGGGTAGATTGAACTACATTTCTTGGAAGGACAGGATGGAAGCAGTACTCGAATACAATGGCTTGAAGGAATACATTGACAAAGATGTTCCTAAGCCCGATGCGATAGACATTGCAAATCTTGATGCATGGCAAAAGAAAGTGGCAAAGGCGAGGAGGATTCTATTGGAGGGAGTACGAGACCACATTGTCTCAAGTATCCATGGGAAAACCACACCACATGAAATGTGGAAGTTTTTGACGGATCTGTTCCAAAACAGTAGCGACCATAGGAAATTGGCACTCAAAGATGAACTTAGGAAGATCAAAATGGATAAGGGAGACTCCATTGAAAAATATCTCACGAAGTTTGTCCAATGTCAAGATGAGCTTGGAAGTGTGGGAATAACAGTTGTTGCTGATGATTTGGTGAGCTTGGCTCTCCTAGGACTTCCCAAGAGTTAGCATAGTTATCAAGACTCTGTCAATGGAAGGGAAAAATTGCTAGATTGGGAATGTTTATGGTCAGATCTAGTGTAAGAGGAGTTCAGGCAGAACATCAGAGATGGATCTTCATCAAAGAATGACGATGAAGAGGATTGTTCTTTGAATTCCAAGGCAAGGAAAGGGAAAGGTAAGAAATTCCATTCAAAATCCGAGTCTAAAGTCAAGAAGCTAGATTTGTCCAAAATTGCTAGATTGGGAATGTCTATGGTTGGATCTAGTGTAAGAGGAGTTCGTGCAACAGATCAGAGATGGATCTTCATCAAAGAATGACGATGAAGAGGATTAATTCTTTTGAATCAAGGCAAGGAAAGGAAAGGTAAGAAATTCCATCTGCAATCCGAGTCCAAAGTCAAGAAGCTAGATTTGTCCAAAGTGAAAGTGGTTTTCATCGCCACGAACATGGGGCATCTCGCTACTAACTCTGGGCCTGAACTGTCCACAGAAGAGGAAGAACAAGATAGTTGTTGGAGCTGCAACTGGTGAGGCTCTTGTCTCACAATTTTAACTTGACTTCTCTTTGATTGCATGCATAGATTCAAGTGCATCGGGATCAGTGTGGTATTTAGATATTGGCACTTCCTACCACATGACGGGAGATAAAAAGTCTTTCAGTGACTTGGAGGAGAAATATCTCAGAATGCATATAGAGATGGGCGACGATGGATGATAAAGTGCGACTGGTATTGGTACCATTACCTTTCAGAGGGAGTCAGGTAAACCATTTCAATTGAAAAATGTTATGCATGTTCCAGGTCTGAAGAAAAACCTAGTCTCAGTCACAATGTTGGAGGACAGAGGCTATGACGTTGTTTTCAGCGGTGGAAAATCTTTCCTGTGACATAAAGCAATGGGTCAAGTCAAGAAGATAGGGATTCGAGTTAAGAATCTCTACATGCTAGAGGTAGATGGTTGCGGTGCCATGGTGAGCAAGGCAGAAAAAGTGGTGAGCTAGGATGAGAGCGAATTATGGCACAGGCGATTGGGCCATCTTCGTCATGGAGCCTTGAAGATCATGCAACAAATATGTATTGAACTTCCAAGGGAAACACTTTCTCAGTTAGATCAGTGCAAGGGGTGCACTCTAGGGAAGTATGTAAATTCCACTTTTCATGAAAAGGAGAACTGTGCTTCGGTGATCCTGGAGAGAATTCACACAGATGTGTGTGGACCATTCTCGGTCACTTCAACAACAAAAAATAGGTATTATGTTATTTTTGTTGATGACTTTTCTCGTAAATGATGGATATTATTCATGTAGAAGAAGGATCAAACATTCTCAAATTTCTGTGAGTTTAAAGCATTGGTGGAGAACGAGTCGGGGAAGAAAGTGAAATCTCTAAGGAGCAATAATGGTGGAGAATACATCTCTAACAGATTCAAATACTTCTGCAACAGAGAAGGAATTCAAAGAGAACTCATATCGCCTCATAACCCACAACAAAATGGGGTTGCAGAGAGGAAGAACAGAACGATCGTGGGTGCAGCACGAGTGATGTTGCATGATCAGGACCTACCAATGCATTTGTGGGAGGAAGCATGCAATACTATGGTTTATGTGAAAAACTGTTGTCCTCATAGAGTACTTGGCATGAGTACACCCGAAGAAGCTTTCACTGGTAAGAAACTTGATGTTTTTCATTTTAAAATTTTTGGCTTATCTGTTTATGTGCATGTGACCAAGGATGCTAGGAAGAAGCTGGAACTGACTGCTGAAGTTGGGATATTTGTGGGGTACGCAAAAACACCCCATAATTATCGTGTGAATTTTTCGAACAGTAAGATGACTGTTATGTGACGAGATATAAAATTTGATGAGGGGAAAGCTATGCGGTTGTCTCTTGAGAGGGAGCTAGACTTGAATGTAGAAGAGGAATTGTTGGTTCCCAAAGATGAGTCTCAAGATGGGGATCAACCACATGATGAGGTTCATGGAGTGGAGGAAACCACTCATGCAGAGCCATCCATCAGAAATGGCAGAAAGTGCACCATGGAAGCTGATAGGTTGAGACTAGATGCTGCATAGAATGTAGGAGCCCCTACTTCATAGCGCAGATAGAGACAATCTCCTAATCGATTTGCTGGATACATGGCTCTCATGAGAAAATGTATTGTGATTGAACCATATTCATTTCAGGAAGCAGTGTATGATCCCACTTGGGTTGATGCTATGGTAGAGGAGTATGACTCCATTGTCAAAAACAATGCATGGGAAATCATCCCAAGACTGGTCGACAAATAAGTGGTAGGTTCGAGATGGATCTACAAGGTAAAGCAAGTTGTTGATGGGAGTGCGGAGAAATATAAGGCCAGGTTTGTGGCCCGGGGCTTCTCCCAGATTGAGGGGAGATATCATGATGAGACCTTTTCACCCGTCACAAGGTACTCTTCCATAAGATCCTTCCTTGCACTCTCAGCATAGATGGGCTGGCGCATTCATCAGATGGATGTAAAAACTGTGTTTCTAATGGGATCATTGAGGAACAAGTGTACATTGAACAACCATAAGTTTTTGAGACCTTTAGTAAGGAGTCGCATGTGTGCAGACTCAAGAGAGAACTATATGGGATGAAGCAAGCACCCCATGCTTGGTACACTCAGATAGACAGCTATTTCACCGGATTGGGCTTCACCAAAAGTGAAGCGTATGCAAACCTATACCAAATTTTGGTGCAGGGTAAGCTCTTAATCATTGTGCTTTATGTTGATGATTTAATACTTACTGGTGATGAGAAATTGATACACTCATGTAAGGATGACCTTGCAAAGGAGTTTGAGATGAAG
>SNQJ01S0020295.1:17825-39290 GCA_010110895.2 Picea sitchensis
GTGAGAGTTCAGTGAATTAATTATTCATTAATTCACAATCAGTGAACTCACATGCAACTGAAGATTTTCCACGGTTAACTACATGCATGTCAGATCCATTAGAGACCCAGTTGGGATAACAGATGAAAGGGACAGTTTGGCTATCAGTTATGATTTGAGTGAAGTGCACTCATGCAATCACACATGCGGTGGATATGCTAATGAGCATGTGAAAAACTAAGTAATTCGAATTCATTGTGAGAATTCTAATTGCAGGGATTGTGCAGAGGAGGCAGGCTGTCTGGACACAGAGAATTGGCACATGTATTTATTGATTTTTTTTGTATGATAGTGTGAGACGATTGTATTGTACTGAGAGCTATTGGATTAGAGTTTTTTATGATATTGTTTCATGATCCATGATATACATAATATATGATAGTGGGGTTTTTTAGCTTTACACTTTCCCGGTAAAACTTCTGTGTTATGTGTTCTTGATATTTCACTTTGTGATCGTGGTTTAATTTTTTGCAAGAATATTAGTAGAAGCGATTATGTATTTAACAGTGACATATAATTGTTAGATCAGGAGAATCACATGAAATACTTAATTTGTATTGAAAATTCTACACTTAGTATGCTTCTACTTCTATTCTCCTTTTCTTCCTCCTTTTCCTTTTCCCTTTAAGCAAATTAGAATTGGTTGAATTAGTTGAACTAATTCTTTAGTTAAGTTAACTAAAACTCAGCCAACTTTTTAGTTGAGGGGGAAAAGTAATAAAATCATAATAAGGGGTTTTAATAAATAATAACTAGTAGGTGGGACCCCTTGTGACTCCCTTTAGTTCTTTAACACTCATAACACAACTAGTTAATCACACAAAACATCCATCCTTGTGACTCCCATAATCACTTTCATATTTTGACAATTTATATCAATGATAATTGAAGTTATTTCCAAAAATATATTACCCATATATCCAAAAAATAGTGTGTTGTCCAAAATTTCAGAAGTCAACTATTCTCAACAATCAATAAATAAAAACACTTAAAATCCATATTTGCCACTCTGGAAGGCAATCTTTCCCTTATTCCTGCTGTCACCTTTTGATCTCTCTGAATTTTCCTTAGGCTGTGTGGATCCTTTAGGCCTAATCTCACTGATCACATGAGAGAAATCATCTCTCAAATGCATGCAGGAGGACATAGATTTGGCAGAGTCATTTGAGGGTGAGGAACGGGCAACAACAAATTTTCCTTTGGCAGGAGCATGGTGGGCCTCAATTTTTAACCTTTTTCTTGCATGAGAAGATTGTACTGGTGAGTGGACAGGGGAAACTTGGATAAGTTGATTAATAGGTGGAGGAGCAGGTAGAGACAAGTTAGGCTAGCCATGATGTTAGGAGACTGTTGGGTGGAAAATCTCTTGCCATCCATCATTTTCGGGGACTTCAGGTTGTAGTGAGACATGAGAGGGCACTGGGATACCAAGGACCAGTGGGGCTTGGAAGGGAGGTCTTTCAGGCCTAGGTTGGACCACTCCTTACCCAATCCAGTTAAAAAATCCATCTTGAAATAGCTGGCCTAACTCTTGCGAGTCTGCATCAAAGTGTATAGAGAATCTTGGCCTTCTAGGGCCCCTGTTCCAATTTTCTCTTCCTCGGTTACCCTGACCATGGCTACCTTTGTTGAAAAACATCATTCTTGTATGCATTATTGATTAGAAAATAGTTTCTTTAACAACCATAAATGACAACTCTTTTTAAATATGAAATGAAATTGGCTCAACAATATATCAGACTCATGCAATCCAATCCATACAAATCGTTTAATAGTTTTCAATGAGCAGGGGGTGAACAAGGGTTCTAGGATATGTGAGGGATTGTATTGAGTGAAAAAGTGTTAAAATGAGGGGGAAAAGATCATGATTACTACTGACAAACATCAAACAATAAACTGTATCGTAAACCAAAAGAATATATCACCGTAATTCATCTCTGTGCGAACTCTTTAACTATCATAATACAAAATTTATCTTAACTATAATCAAATTTTAAGAACAGGGAGTGGATAGTGAATATGGGCAGGCAAGGGGAATTGTAATGTGAAAAAAGTGAAATAATGTTAGGGAAAAGAACAAATGTTGTTTGAAAAACCAATTAAGTAATCCATAAAACAATTATGTATTCAATGCAAATGATCCAACACCAGTTAAAAAATTATTGTTCGTTAAACTTGTTCACTGCCCCACATCCAATTTTTTCAATTAATACAGTGTATAATCATACTCAGAATTGTCATGACTTTCACCCATCTTGTTAACATAATTCTGTTTCTTTTCATTTCCTTCCATTTTATATTTAAAAAAAAATTCAAAGGAACACACAGTCATATTGCTTCAACTCTGTTCAACATATAAATATATCAACCACTGCCCATAATTTCTAAATCCTCAAATGAAACATAGACACATGTCTTTCCTGAGTTGAACATAGTCTTTTAAAACATGTCCAATTCCATTCCTTTAACAATTAAATTTTCAATGAAGCCATACTACCAAAATCCTCGTGCTTCATCTCTGATAGTGAAATAAAACAAAATGATGCACGATGTTTCCATAAATCATACACAATAGACAACCAAGTCACAGTCATCAACTCTTCAAATTGAAATAATCCCAATTGGGGCAAATTAAACACACAACAACCACCAATTTCCATTTATACCACGTTGTAGGAACACACAGACCAACACATAACAAAAAGAAGCATCTTTGTGATTGTACATTACCATTTACTCCCAATCAATCAATTTATAACGATGTTGAGTTATCGATTCAACTGTCACAATCAAAAGGAGGCAACGACTATATACCAATTATCATTTCCAATTACAACTCTCCAACAACCCGATCAAACAGAGACAAGACAATAATCAAAGACACTGTCAATACTACTCAAACAACTTATGACAGTCAAGAAGATACTCGACAGAGTGCGACTGGTTGAGTTTATCAAAATCGAGCTCTATAACCAATGAGCATAAGAAATAATCAAGGGTTCGCTTGGTCACCTAACATAGGGAGATTGGAGGTCGACTATATCAACGATAGGTGAGAACACTAGGTAGGGTAGGTCACGATGCAGAGGAGCAGATATTTCTCACTGGAGAGTAATCGATACTAAGAACGTGCAGAGTCATGAACCTCACAATATTCTCAAAAGCCAAACCACTTATAACAATGCCGATGGAAATACAAAACCCAGGTACTACCGAGAACCCTAAATCATACTTCTTGGAATAATGACCACCCCATAATGAGTTGTGTTGATGCCAATACCACAAAATAAGACCTCGACCAAGAGAAAAGATATATAGTGACCAAAAGGTGGTTCGAAATATACACAACAACCCCATAGAACTGAATAGAAATAGATATGGTTACCATAACTGTGAGGAGGCAGAAAACAAGGCTAAATAGAATGAAACCTTCCAACAAAAAACCCATATAGACAACAGAGAGCCATCAAAGTTTCCACCACACAGAACATCCAATGAAATCACAACTTCAACCATTGATTTTTCCATTTGCAACGAATAACACACACAGTCTTTCGAGAGAAAAAACCACGTGTATACATAGTTTCCAATTTAAGAAAACACATACCAACACATTACCGAGCCAACGTTCATTTCATACATAGAGCGAATTCATGGATGGGTGAAAAGAACCATACCTGTAACCAATGGCTTTAAAAATGTGAGTTGGTGGAGAAGTTCCCTCTACACCTGAATCTCAGAGATTAACCACAACAAAACAAAATGAAAAATAATCACGCTAGGGTGACGACCCAGTGGGATAAGTATGGAGTGACGTGCATTTACTGCACATCGCTTCCATCTTCCATTTCATTCAATTTCCTAGTACACGACAACCAACCAAACCATACCATTAATCCATGCCATTAATTCCATGCATCGAAACTTGCACATATTGCTTGCCAATTGTGCCACCCCAATCCATATTAACCATTGCCCAAACTATACCATAACATATATCAAATATGCCAAATATAAGTCAATATAAATCGTATAGCCACTAACATTGCTAGTTAGTACTAACATTAATTTCTTTTAATTTCATTTGCACACAGTATAGTATAGTTCCCTTCCTTGGATTTTTTTTTCATATTTCTCTTGTCTCTTCTTGTTACTAACACGTGTCTTGTGTAGGTGTAACATGTAATGAATCATGGAGACAATGGAAATGTAATAACAGTAAATATAAGCCATTCATAACATGGAATTTTAGAGCTTAGAATAACATAATCAACACATCAATTGCATTATCCATATTCCATTATGTCACAAACAAAACCAATATTTCATCATCAATCATGTAGAACCCTGTAAGAAACATCAAAACAACAACATAAAATGTGTGATAAGACTATCTTTGATCCTCCAGTCTATAAGGGGGTCCGACCTACTAGTATTATATATCATTAACATAGTTTAAATAATAGGCTTAAGCAATACTTTGCGGGCGAGATTCCTCATTGCGATTTTGATCATGAAAAAACTGGCGACTCCACAGGGAAATATATTTCCAACAGATTAAGAACCCAGAATGTATGGTCTCACATACCAAGAACAATGGATCAAGAAGGTATAACTAGAATGATTATGCAACCAGGGGAAGTGAGCGGATTTAATGGAAAAATGATCGGGAATTTGGGAATAACTCATGAAAAATGTTAAGTACGAGGGGTTTTATCCCTGTATGCATAATCATTCAACCATAATTTTCTCTTTACTTCAAGGAGAAAAATTTATGGACTTTCTCTTTTAATTCTCAAATGGATGAAGAAATGGATAGTAGAAGAGGGAGATAACCAATTTCCTTATAAGACAATAATAAAAGTAGATAACAAATTCAATTATGATTTCAGGGGGAACATCGTAACAACTGTGTAATCTTGATTATTATTGACTAACAATACCTTGCAGGAGTGTCACTATAGCAGAACTGATCCAACATCCTATTCTTGACCAAAAATAAACTAAAAGATGAAAAACAATAAAATTCATGATAGAAATGAGACTACAAAATTTAAAACAGTAGAAATAAAATGACATAATTTTAAAAGCAACAGGAAGCTATTAAAAGGAAAGAATAATTCAAACTACTATAAAACCAGAATTAAAAAGCAGTGGTGAAAACATAACTAGACTACTAATATACATAAAATCCAAACAGTGTTAAAACTTTTCAAGTTGGTTGCACATAGTGTTTTAAGTGAGAATCGCTAGTGTTGTAGTAAAAAAATCGCTCCTGCAAATCTTTTAGAATGTAAGAGTTAGTACCCAGCAAAAAAGTGATCTTGAAAGGACCCAGCCATAATTTTTGAAATTTCGAGACAATTGATAACTATTTAAAGTACACAGTTAGATCATCAAGATAAACATGAATAATATTATCGATCAAATCATCGAAAGTTATTTGCATAGGTATTTTAAAAGTGGTACTCACATCAAATAATCTGGAAGGCATACATTCGTAAGTCAAGGTACCCCAAATATTAATAAAGGTAGTTTTATATTTATGTTTCCTTTTTACCTTGATTTGATTGTAACCGGAAAAATCATCAAGTAAGGACATCATCTGTGTCCCTGCAACTTGCTACAAAATCATTTCCATGTTAGGGAGAGTAAAGTGATCTTTTATACTAGCCTAATTTAATGCGTGAAAATCAACACATAATCTAATCTGACCAGTTGCTTTCTGAACATGAACCAAATTGGAACCCCATTTATAATACTTGACCGAAAACATGATTCAAGCCTTCAAGATTTTTTCCAACTCGTATCGAATAGTTACTTCTAGTGCATGGTTGATAGGTCTTTGTTTTTTCCTAACTGGTTTTATGCCTTCCTTGATGGGAATGGCATGTTGTATAAGATCAATATCAAAACCACGAAGATCCTCATAATACCAAGCAAAAACATCTTGAAATTCACTAAGCATCTTGGCAAACTTCATTTTCTCTTCATCAGAACATTGGGCACCTATTTTAACATTCTTTGGAGACTCGGGTGTCCCAATGTTCAAGGAGATGGTTTCACCCACCTTCCTTTTTGAATCCTCTTCTTTCTATTTCTCTTTATTGCCTACATCACTCGATGAAAACGAACTCTCTAGAGGAGTCAAGCCTTTAGGAATCTTGTTATCTTCTATAGATATAATTTCCTTGGGTTTATAAGGTTCATTTTGAATGAAAGCAAATATTCTCTCATCTATAGGGAAGACCTGCCAGGATTCTATATTGTCATGAATATGTGGACGATATAGAGATTGAAAAGTACAATCAGGTCTATGTGGTAGAAGTTGTCGATTAGGAGAGGCTGCAAAAACAACTAACCGATCAACCATTGAGTTCAATTCCCTCTTCACATGAGTAATGTTGAAATATAATAGGTTCGATATAAGTGCCCAAACAATTTGGGTGTATCGTTTCATCAACTTGTTGCTAGGAGAGTATATCTTACGTACAAGGTTCACAATAAGATCATAATCTCCAAAAACTGAAAGATGACCACAACCAAGATTATAGGTGTTTTCAATGCCTAATAATAAAGCTTCAAATTCAGTGACATTGTTTATGCAAGCAAACTCCAACCTGTAAGAAAAGTTATGAATTTTCCCCACAGGAGAGTACAGGATTATGCCAGCTCCGTTACCTTCACTAGAGCATGAACAATCAAAGTGCATGTGACACATACCATCATCTAAATTTATTTGTTCCAAGGGAATATTATCCTCCTCAACAAATATGAAATACACCCCTAGGTCCTCTTCGATATAGTTCACATTAGGTTGTGGGACACTCTCTCTGTAAGGTGAAATCCTTCCCTCTCTAAGGACTATAATGTTTTTACCATTCTGAGGAATGGATAAGTGTGTCCCATCGAGTGAGAGGTATCCACCTATTAAAGCTTGCCAATCTCTTCCCAAGATGATTGAGTAATTTCTTACAGGCATATCAATTACCTGAATGCTAAGGGTTGTCCTTATTTCAAGGTGTGCGCATAAAATTAAGGTCACATCTTTAATATCACCTATAGTCGTTTGTTGTAGACTATTATAAGAGAGAATGATTTTGAATTTTTCATTTGTACAAGACAAACCTAGCTCTTTCATAATAATATTCAACACCACACTTGGGTCCGAACTGCCATCAATGAGGCAACGATGGGAAATCTTATCCATAATATTTACAAAAATATAAAAGGGGGATTTTTTTACAGGGTATCTAAATTTATGTACACCTACTTTATTTACAGATGAATCCTCTTCATTTACCTCTTTAGATAGGTTGGATACAACAAAATATTCTCCTTCCATGAATTGTTTTAGATGCCTCTGTTGTTTAGGGATGACAACCATGTCCAGAAGGGTTGCTTCTTCTTTGATGGTGGCCAACTAATTTAGGATATTGTATTTGGAAGAGGGGAGAGGGGAAGTAGTTCCTTGACCATCAGTAATATTAGGAACCTGAATAGTAGCAGTTGTTGAGGATGAGCTCGGGATAGAAGAATTGCGGGGAGGATCATATTTGCCTTTGGGAGCATAGGATTTGTTCCTAGTATTGATGATCATGACATCTTTTGGATCTGCAAAATCTAGCACAATGATGGTAGTTTCTGTTCTTTTACCAAAGATATTATCTCTAGCACTCTTCCTTACCTCACATGTGGTTTCCTCATGGTGTTCCTCGCAAAAGTTACACCAAATTTGAAGCATGATAGGTTTAGGTTGAAAATTATTTTCAATTGGACTTCTAAAGGGTGGTGCAGAAGAGGATGAAGCTCCAGGGGTGAGAGGGGAGACATTTCCCTTTCATTCATATGCTATCATATGATTATTCATGTATTTTACAAGCTATAAGAGGGTGAACATGCGTATCTGTTTAACTGATTCTCCCTGAGGAAGACCCGTTCTTTCGAATTTTTCTTCATACTCTAAAAAAGTATGTAGAGCGGAATCGAGATTATCAATGGATTTTAATTCAAGCCTATGACTATAGGGAGAAGGTAATGCATTATAATAATGCATGAAAGCGGCTTGGTTATGAGGTCGAATGAGTTTAGGGAATTGATTGTATAACTTAGTGAAACACAAGTTCAAGGACTTTATGGTCTCACCATTCTTATAGGCGATGTTATTGTACTCCCGTAACTGCTCAGTTGGGATTTTATATTTCCCATAGGTGGATTTGAAACAATAGACTAACTCCTCCCAAGTAGACAAAATCTTAGGAGGAAGGTCAAAGAAATCGGCCGCAGCCTTTCCTTCCAAGGAATTGACAAATAAGTGCATGCAAGTATTGTTGTCATTGGCCCCTATGTTGTGAAAAGCATTAGAAAATGCCACCAGGTGTTCATTTGTAGAGACAATGTTATTTCCTGAAAACCTGGGAAGATTCTCCTTGAATTTAGGAAGTGGACGAGTAGTAGGTGCTAGGTTAAGAGGAGAGGAAATATGCCATGGTGTGGTTGTGGCGTCTTCTTCAAATTGAAAAATCCCATACGTTTTTATGACTTTGGTGGGATTTGTGGTAGATTGGAGAGGGATATGGTGGCTATATAAGCTACCAATCACTGACGAATCTGAATACTGAGAGGAGGAAGCACTTCCAGTGCTACTAGAGCCACCACTAGATGTCATCTTGTGGATGATAGGTAAGGGAGAAAAAGATGAACTAAATGAATCAGAAAAGGTTCTCCTTAGAGAACTTTGTTGGGTAGATAACACAACGTTCCTTCTTCCTATCTCAACAATAGGATTAATTTCAGGTGATACACCTCTTCTTCTCCTAGAAACATGAGAGTCTAAGGACATGAAAGGAAGGCCAAAGATGAAGGAACAAGAAGGTTATTGTTGATTTCTAGGTTGTCTACGTCTAGCTTCCCAACATTCTTGGGAACTAATGTCTCGTTCAATTTCTTCCCAAGAATGATTAAGCTCAACTCGAGTATTAACAATGTTTAAAATGGTGTTAAACAAATTCAAAGCAATGTTGGTCTGATATTGAAGACTGGTCTCAATATTGGGCTTCCTTGCAACAAGTACAATCATTTAAGAAATAAAACAGTCAAAGAATCAATTTCATAAAAATATATGTATTCGATGATAATCAAGCATAAAAATCAACCAGAGAGATATTGAAGATCTCCCCATTATGGTCGCCAAATAAATTTTGAGGAAAAGATATGAAATGATCTTCTCAAGCATATTCAGATCCTTCTTGGATAAAGAAAAATAGACGGGAATATCACCCTATGTTTATAGCCATCAAAATTGATATCCTAATTCACAAGTATTGATTACAAGTTCTTAGGATGTTTTTTTTTTATAATAAAAGCTTGCTGAAAAATTCATTATTTATGTAATTTTCTGAACACAACAGATGCTTAAATAAATATAGAGACAGAAGTAAAGACTCCAGGTCAATAATCAAAACATATGAGACACAAATAAATCGTTTATTTCATTCCAATTCATCAAAATAATCGTTGTCTTTACAAAATTTCCTGAGCAAGTTTTGGACCAAAGTCAAACTTAGATGTCCCCGATGAAACATACAAAAGGACTTCTGAAAGAAAGTAAAAAATTGAGCTTTAAAAGCTGGATCAACTTGCCACAGATTTCTTCCCACTTGACTATGCACAATAGCCTTTGTCAGTCATGAAATTTAATTCACAAACAGACAAGTCTACACAGACTATTAAAGATAGATCGACACCTCTGAAAAACAAGTGTCTGAATGCTGTAATTCAGCCCTAAATATTGTTGTATACAATAGGACCTTGCTATCATAAAAAAGAATTAGGATTCTAATGAATTAAGGAATGAATGAAAACTGAATTATCTCAACAAAACTGAAAGAGAAAACCTTAGTATGCTTCTCCTTTTATTCTCCTTTTCTTCCTCCTTTTCCTTTTGAGTTTAAAAAAATTATAATTGGTTGAAATAGTTGAACTAATTCTTTAGTTAAGTTAACCAAAACTCAACCAACTTTTTAGTTAAGGGGGAAAAGTAATAAAATCATAATAAGGGTTTTTAATAAATAATAACTAGTAGGTGGGACCCCTTGTGACTCCCTTTAGTTCTTTAAAAATCATAACACAACTACTTAATCACACAAAACATCCCTCCTTGTGACTCCCATCATCACTTTCATATTTTGACAATTTATATCAATGATAATTGAAATTAATTCCAAAAATATATTACCCATATATCCAAAAAATAGTGTGTCGTCCAAAATTTCAGAAGTCAAATGTTCTCAACAATCAACAAATAAAAACACTTAAAATCCATATTTGCCACTCTGGGAGGCAATCTTTCCCTTGTTGTTGTTATCACCTTTTGATCTCTCTGAATTTTCCTTAGGCTGTGTGGAGCCTTTAGGCCTATTCCCACTGATCACATGAGAGGAATCATCTCTCAAATGCATGTAAGAGGACACGGATTTGGTAGAGTCATTTGAGGGTGAGGAAGGGGCAGCAATGAATTTTCCTTTATCAGGAGCATGGTGGGCCTCGATTTTTAACCTTTTTCTTGTATGAGAAGATTGTACTGGTGAGTGGATAGGGGAAACTTAGACAATTTGATTAATAGGTGGAGGAGCATGTAGAGAAAAGTTAGGCCAGCCACGATGTTGGGATACTGTTGAGTGGACAATCTCTTGCCATTTGTCATTTTCGGGGAATTCAGGTTGCAATGAGACATGAGGGGGCATTGGGATACCAGGGACCTATGGGGATTGGAAGGGAGGTCTTTCAGGCATAGATTGGACCATTCCTTTCCCAATCTAGTTAAAAAATCCAACTTGAAATAACTGGCCTAACTCTTGTGAGTTTGCATCAAAGTGTATAGAGAATATTCGCCCTCTAGGGCCCCTATTCCAATTTCCTCTTCCTTGGTTACCTCGACCATGGCTACCTCTGCTGAAAAATCTCAGTCATGTATGAATTATTGATTAGAAAATAGTTTCTTTAACAACCATACATGAGAACTCTTTTTAAATATGAAATGAAATTGGCTCAACAATATATCAGAATCATGCAATCCAATCCATACAAATCGTTTAATAGTTGTCAATAAGCAGGGGGTGAACAAGGGTTTTGGGATATGTGAGGGATTGTATTGAGAGAAAAAGTGTTAAAATGTGGGGGAAAAGATCATGATTACTGCTCACAGACATCAAACAATCAATTGTATTGTAAACCAAAAGAATATATCATCGTAATTCAACTCCGTGAGATCTCTTTAACAATCATAATACATAATTTATCTTAACTATAATCAAATTTTAAGAAAAAGGAGTTGATAGTGAATATGGGAAGGCGAGGGGAATTGTAATGTGAGAAAAGTGAAATACTGGTAGGGAAAAGAACGAATATTGTTCGAAAAACCAATTAAGTAATCCATAAAACAATTTTGTATTCAATGAAAATGATCCAACACCAATTAAACAACTATTGTGACCAATTAAACAATTATTGTTTGTTAAATTGTTAACTGTCCCACATCCAGGTTTTTTAATTAATACAATGTACAATCATACTGAGAATCATCATGAATTTCACCCATCTTGTTAACAGAATTATGTTTCTTTTCATTTCCTTCCCTTTTATATTTAAAACAAAATTCAAAGGAACACACAATCATATTTCTTCAACTCTGTTCAACCTATAAAAATATCAACCACTGCCCATAATTTCTAAATCCTCATATCAAACATAGACACAGGTATTTCTTGAGTTGAATAGACTCTTTTAAAACATGCCTGATTCCATTCCTCTAACAATTAAATTTGCAATGAAGCCATACTACCAAAAACCCCGTGCTTCATCTTTGATGGTGCAATAAAACAAAACAATGCACAATGTCTCCATAAATCATACACAGTAGACATCCAAGTCACAATCATCAACTCTTCAAATTGCAATAATCCTTATCGTGGAAAATTAAACACACAACAACCACCAATTTCCATTTATACCACATTGTAGGAACACACATACCAACACATAACGAAAAGAAGCATATGTGTGAATGTACATTACCGTTTACTCCCAATCAATCAATTTATAACAATGTTGAGTTATCGATTCAACTGTCACAATCCAAAAGGAGGAAACAAATGTATACCAATTATCATTTCCAATTACAACTCTCCAACAACCCGATCAAACAGAGACGAGCCAATAATCAAATCCACTGTCAATACTACTCAAAAAACTTATGCCAATCAAAAAGATACCCAACAGAGTGCGACTGGTTGAGTTTATCAAAATCGGGCTATGTAACCAATGAATATAATAAATACTCAAGGGTTTGCTTGGTCACCTAACACAGGGAGAGTGGAGGTTGACCATATCAATAGTAGGTGAGAACCTTCAAAACAATCACGGTGGAACCACAAGCCTTAAAACCCTTAGCTTTGTAAAATAGGGTGACAATTCAACACCAGGTAGGGTAGGCCACGATGTAGAGGAGCATATATTTATCACTGGAGAGTAACCAATACTAAGAACGCATAGAGTCATAACTCTCACACTCTTGTCAAGAGACGAATTAGTTATAACAATGCCGATGGAAATGAAGACCCCAGGTACTACCAACAACCCTAAAGCATACTTATTGGCATAATGGCCACCCCATAACCAGCTGTGTTGATGCCAATACAACAAAATAATACCACGACCAAGAGAAAAGATATACAATGACCAAAAGGTGGTTCAAAATATAAACAACAACCCCATAACACTGAATACAATTGGATATCGTTACCATAACTCTGAGGAGGCAGAAAAACAAGGCTAAACAGAACGAAACCCTCCAAAAAAATACCCATAAAGACAATAGAGAGCCATGAGAGTTTCCACCACACAGAACAACCAATGAAATCACAACTTCAACCATCGATTTTTCCATTTGCAACGAATAAGACACATAATCATTCTAGAGAAAACACCACTCTTTTACACAGTTGCCAATCTCAATAAAAAAAATACCAACACATTACCGAGCCAACATTCATTTCATACACTGAGCGAATTCATGGATGGGATAAAGAACCATACCTGTAACCAATGGCTTTAAAAATGTGAGCTGGTGGAGAAGTTCCCTCTACACCTGAATCTTGGAGCTTAACCACATCAAAGACAAATGAACAATAACCATGCTAGGGTGACAGCCTAGTGGGAGAAGTATGGAGTGATGTGCATTTACTGCATGTCACTTCCATCCTCCATTTCATTCAATTTCATAGTACACGAAAACCAACCAAACCATACCATTAATCCATGCCATTAATTCCATGCATCGAAACTTGCACATATTGCTTGCCAATTGTGTCACCCCAATCCATATTAACCATTTCCCAAACCATACCATAACATATATAAAATTCACCCAATATAACTCAATATAAATCGTATAGCCACTAACATTGCTAGTTAGGACTAACATTAATTTCTTTTAATTTCATTTGCACATAGTATAACATAGCATAGTATATTATAGTTCTCTTCCTTGGATTTGTTTTTCATATTGCTTTTGTCTCTTCCTGTTACTAACATGTGTCTTGTGCAGGTGTATCAAGTAATGAATCATGGTGACAACAACAATGTAATAACAGTTAATATAAGTCATTCATAACATGGAATTTTAGAGCTTAGAATAACATAATCGACACATCAATTGCATTATCCATCTGCCATTATGTCGCAAACAAAACCGATATTTCATCATCAATCATGTAGAACCCTGTAAGCATCATCGAAACAACAACATAAAATGTGTGATCCTCCAGTCTACAAGGGGGTCCCACCTACTAGTATTATATATCATTAGCATAGTTTAAATAATAGGCTTAAGTAATACTTTGCGGACGATATTCCTCCTTGATATTTTGATCGTCAACACCTATGACATTTGGGTTTGACTCAGTACTCATAACTAGATGATAAAAATTCTACGAGGTGGAGATATATGTACCACGCTTATTAACTTTACACCTTTTATAAGGAAACTTCAGTAAAGACTCAAGATGTAGTGGTAACTTCAACAAACAACGAGACCAGCGAAGAGGTTGGTATTTCCCCATGATGACTCAAGACTCAAGATATAAAACCAAATCCTAGGGCCAATTAATAATTAGAGAGAACACCAAAATAAAACAAAAAGGCCAATGCACACAAACAAGATATAGTGGCTAAAAAGGGGCCTCCCTCACTAGAGTAGGTATGTCTCTCCCAAGAGGGGCCTGAGACTCCCTTGAAAAAATTGGAGGCATCAAAATCATTTATAAGGGCCCTCGTGGGATTAACAACACAGTCGGTCAGAGGCCCCTAGAGAGGTAATCCTCCATAAAGGTTGTGTGTTGTACAACCCTTATCTGACTCAGGGTACTTGCATAATAGGCCCTAAAAGTAACCTATGTGGCTACCTATGTCAAGCAACTGGAGTCACCACAATATAACCAATGTGTAGGTGAAAAATTGTAAGTTCGGTCCACCATATGGGTAGGGTAACAAAGCTCGAAATCTTGAAAGAATCACCTCTCATGGAGGTAAAGGTACTAACAAGACCCCCAAATATGAATACAACCCCATAAATATCTGTGACGCTAAGAAGGTATTAGAGGGATATCTCCGCAACCAACTTTGTGTGACCTTGTGCTTAACACCGGTGTGAACGTAGCCTCCTAACGTCACTAATTACACAATGGATTTCACCACTCCATGGTTATAAACATATGTTTAGTTTCATTTCCTTGGAGAATTTTACTCACAAAATCCTATTCCAAGGCCTTATGTCCTATACTTGTTTGTGTACTCTGAAAAATAAAATCATTTCTAATCAATTTTAATTAATCAACGTTAATTTTAATGGATTCTTCTTACTCAAGAGGTGAGGTCATGAAACTGATGGTATTATGATATATCGTATACAAATAAGAAAATATAAAAACACTTCTAAGAACTAGTCTTGAATTTCAAAGAGATGGTTGTAGATTTTAACCTTGTACAATATTTATTGCAAACAAATTTTCAGTAAAAGAACAGAAAAGATACAATGGAAAATACAAACATTACACATATATTTTTCCCTTGGAAACCCAAACCGGGAAAACCAACATATTCTATATTCATTCATAGTGATACATTGTTTACAATACAATATACATATAGGAGCCAACGACATCCAAAACCCTAACCCAATGACCTGGATTAGTCAACAACCCTAATTCCTTAACCAAAAATAGAAAACCATCAACAAAGAAACCATGTGCTAAAAAACTACCTAAATATGTGAAACATTTCCCCAAGTCAACCAACCATGCCTCATGATCTGCACGTGTGATTGAAGAAGTGAAGTACACATCCCCTCCTTCTTCCTTGGAGGTCTTTTCTTCTGTATAAGGAGATTCTTTAGATCCCTTCTTTTTCTCAATTTTGGATCTACACTACTTCTTGTAGTGCCCTTCTTTTCCACATCTCCAACATACATTTACAAACTTTCTAGGAGATTTAGATATACCCTTAGACTTAGATCCCCCACTTGATAACTTAGATCTATTTCTTTCTTGGGAACATCCTCTTGAGAATAATGCATATGTGCTCTGTCCTTCCATATTCTTTCATCTCATCTCCTCTGACAACAAGGATGAGACCACTTCATCAAATTTCAAGGAATTTGTATTACTACCTATGGCCACAACCATACTATCCCACGAGTCTGGTAAATAACACAATAAACTGATACATTTATCTTCATCAGAAATTTTGATATCGATAGATACTAACTGACTTACCACAGTATTGAAGGCATTCAAATGCTCTTCCATCGAGTCTCCATCTCTCATCCTTAGGTTATACAACTTATTTCTCAAGAATAGTTTATTTACTAGGGACTTAGATTGATAAAACTTCCCCTATTGTGCCTTTATAAAATTTGTCCCTATTGTGCCTTTATAAAATTCATCCCTATTGTGCCTTGACAAAAGTCAATTGTAAAATAAAAAGGGTAAAGTGGACAGGTCGGCCCTGACCTAATTCTAGGAAGATCAACTTGTATTTATAAGAGGCTAGGTGCCTCACTTGGATAACAAACACAACAAGTTATCTCACACAAGAAAAATGTGCAAGTCTGAGAGAGTGATGCAGCTACAAAGGAAGGGTGACACAACTACAGAGGAAGGGTGTTCTAGTGAAGGGTTTTTGTTATCTGTTGGAGGACTATCTTGGTCTAATGGTGCGATACCTTATTCTGGTTAGGGTTTTTGGCTTATATTCTGTTTGGTGAAATCTCTCTTGAGAGAGACATTGTACTTGTTGAATAATATATATTGAAGAAGATTTACTGGGTTTTATCCCCCACGAGGGTTTCCCAAGATAAATCTTGTGTATACCATGGATGTATTTATTTTAGTGATCCTTATGCATGCAACTATTATTTTAATAGTCTAAAGTTAAAGAATATTGAACACACTTAACTTATTAAGAGAAAATTTAACATGGTATCAGAGCGGTCCCGAAAGAAGCCATTTGCATAGTCTAGAAGAAATCGATGGGGAATTTAAGACCATAGGAAGACTCTCCTATTTTGAAATATGCAACTGGTGCTACAACTGATGCAACAACTACCGACAAATACACAAAATCCTAGAAGGCGATTTCACCGAATTGTTTTGGAGGACACTGGTCAAAGTAAGACCACCAAGGAACTCTCCTTAAGAGAGTGAACCTTTCCCTTAGAGAAGAATTCCAAAATTCACATTTTGAAAAATTAGGGTTTCCTCATAAACCCTAGCTCTAAACATCTTGGCAGCTGTAGAATTGAAGATGGAACTAATCACCTTGGCATAACACTCTCTTGTAAGTACAAAATCTTTCTTTGAGAAGTTTTTATTTCTCTTATTATATTTTTTTTCAAGGAGAGGATGACTCCGAGTACCAATCTTGATGAGAAGACTGAAGGTGTCGATAACTTCCAAGCATGGAAGTATATAGTGATGATCATTCTAGAAGAGAATGATCTAGAATATTTCATAAAAGAAGAAGTTCTAGAACCAAACGAAGATGAGGCCAAAGAAAAGTACAAAAAGAACCTAGTTAAGGCAAAGAGAGTCATTGTTGATTCTATCAAGGATCATTTGATCCCCCATGTCTCATCATTGACAACTCCCAATAAAATTTTTGATGCCTTAACCTGATTGTATGAAGGAAATAATATCAACTAGAAGATGACATTGAGGACACAACTAAAAAATGTGAAGATGAAAAGTTCATAAACTATCCAATCATACTTCACAAGGGTGTCTCAAATCAAATAACAACTTGAAGCCATTGGAGGCACAATCAAAGAAGAAAAATTAGTGATGACTACATTGAATGGTCTCCCCAGATCTTGGGAATCATTCATTCAGGGAATATGTTCAAGAGGAAGGTTAACAAGGTTTAGTAGGCTATGGGAGGATTTTACTAAGGAAGAATCTAGATTGGCAACAAGAGAAGAGAAACTAGGCGATGAATAAAATCAAGCCCTAACATCACATACCAGAAACAAAAAGAGAAAGAAGGAAGTTCATTCACATAATAAACCTCATGGATTACAAAAGACACATAAGTTCAAGAATGATTTCTCAAATTACAGATGCTTCATCTGTTAGAAGATGGGACACATTGCCATAAAATTTCCCAACTCCAAAGGTCAGGTCAGAAATGGAAAGTATAAAAGACATCATGCTCATGCCGGAGAAGATGATGAACCTGATCAGGAGAAAACCAAACAAGAAGAATCAAGTGAATAATATGTATTGATCTCATCTCTTACATGTACTGTCACTCATGGAAGTAACAAATGGCTTATTGATAGTGGCGCTTCTAATAACATGACCGGTTACAAGGAGTCTCTCTCATATTTAGTTTAGAAAGATTCACCTCACAAGGTGAAGCTAGGTGATGACTATCAATATCCCATTAAAGGAGTAGGAGAAGCATCCTATAAGTTAGATTCTAGAAAACCTATGAAGATGAAGGAGTTTTTGTATGTAACTGGTTTGAAGAAGAATATCCTTTCCATCTCAACTTTGGATGAGAAAGGATCCATAGTTGCTTTCATTGATGGTGAAGTCCTCATGTAGCCAAGAGGAAAATATATTAATGAAGTTGTAGTAATTGGTGTCCAAGAAGTAGGTTTATACAAGTTAAAGGGACACTCAATTTCAACATTGGTACACCATACACTTACTCCAAGTGAGCTATGGCATAGAATATTTTCTCACATACATTACAAAGAACTACTGATCGTGAGAAAGATGGTGACAGGTTTTCCATATATCCAAGTGGAGCATGAAGGAATATGCAAGGGATGAGCACAAGGAAAGAACACGAAGAAACCATTTCCATGTAGTGATAGCAAATCCAAAGGAGTCTTGGAAAGTATACATTCATACATGTGTGGACTGATGTCATCTGCTTCACTTAGCAGGTATGTATACTATGTTTCATTTATTGATGATTTTTCACCTAAAAATTGGATTTATTTTTTGAAGGCTAAAATTGAAGTATTAAACAAGTTCAAAGAGTTCAAGGCACTTGTTGAAAACCATGGTTAAACCAAAAAGTGAAAATCCATGGTTAAACCAAAACCAATAAGAAGTTTGTAGCCAGTTAAAGAAATTACCTCGCTAATTGGCTCTTTGAAAAGGGTATGTTAGATGGAAAGTACTTGAAATATTGGGTTATATATTTTTGAAATTTGGCATCATTGTGGTACACATAACATTTGTAAAATTACCTTCAGTTTATGAGCTTATCCTTAACATTCAGATTTGAAGTAAAGGCCCTAGATTTTTTGTGACAAAAATAATTGGTTCTTCTTTCATGACATTTGGTTTATTGCAGCAAATTGTTCATAAAAGGTCAAGATCATAGATGATTACTTTTAAGAAATTCCTCCTTTTCATTTTTTGAACAAGACCAACTCTTTTTAGTATATTTGTTAATGGCAAGGGGAAATAATGTAAAATTTATAACCTATTAACAATATTCTTCTTCTTTGTATAAAAAAGTCAAATTTTCCTATGCTTGCAGTGACAGGGTTACAAAATTCTTTCCTATGTAAGATACTTATGTTTTTTGGAATCATGCCTAAATAAAAGAGCATTTGGTCATAGAGTACAAGAAACCCAAGAGAAACGCATCAAATTATTTGAAAGAGATGTATATTATTTCCTCAAATTTCCTATGCCCATAACCACCTTCGAATCCCTACATGTTGAGATCATCTTAAGACTCATGTCCCTATAATTATTATTGAAAACCTAAAATTTATTTCCATATGGATCTTGTTGGAGAATTAGTCAAGATTAGAGTAAGATGAAGTGAAGAATTAGATGTAGAAATTGTTGGAGAAAAAATCCATATGGCCAAGTAAATCACCATGTAGTTCCTTATTCATATNAAAATTACCTTCAGTTTATGAGCTTATCCTTAACATTCAGATTTGAAGTAAAGGCCCTAGATTTTTTGTGACAAAAATAATTGGTTCTTCTTTCATGACATTTGGTTTATTGCAGCAAATTGTTCATAAAAGGTCAAGATCATAGATGATTACTTTTAAGAAATTCCTCCTTTTCATTTTTTGAACAAGACCAACTCTTTTTAGTATATTTGTTAATGGCAAGGGGAAATAATGTAAAATTTATAACCTATTAACAATATTCTTCTTCTTTGTATAAAAAAGTCAAATTTTCCTATGCTTGCAGTGACAGGGTTACAAAATTCTTTCCTATGTAAGATACTTATGTTTTTTGGAATCATGCCTAAATAAAAGAGCATTTGGTCATAGAGTACAAGAAACCCAAGAGAAACGCATCAAATTATTTGAAAGAGATGTATATTATTTCCTCAAATTTCCTATGCCCATAACCACCTTCGAATCCCTACATGTTGAGATCATCTTAAGACTCATGTCCCTATAATTATTATTGAAAACCTAAAATTTATTTCCATATGGATCTTGTTGGAGAATTAGTCAAGATTAGAGTAAGATGAAGTGAAGAATTAGATGTAGAAATTGTTGGAGAAAAAATCCATATGGCCAAGTAAATCACCATGTAGTTCCTTATTCATATTGTTGGCATGTGTATAGGAAGAGTGTGCTTGTCATTGGTGGCAATAACAACAACGCCACCTTGCATAAGAAGTTTGTTCAAGGAATGCACAGATCCACAATTCGACTAAGTGTCGAAGTGAATATTTAAGAACTAGAGAGAGAAGAAGATGCGAAATATCAGAAGAGATAGCGCTTTCCAAAAGTGTAGACAAGGTCCAAGAGACGGACTTGCAGGAGGATAAAAGTTCAAGACCTTTGAACACTTAGAAAACCTTCTAAGACCGAGAGATCAGAAGCTTAGGTGAGAGGGAGAAAATGACCATAGGATCACATCATAGAGGAACAAAAACCATCTGATCGAATGATCCAGGTGGATATCAGTGGCCACCCACCTCTTCCAACTGGCTCAAAACAGTTTTCTAACAATTTTGGCAATTTACTATTTTTAACAGTTTTAACTTCTGGGGCCATTTTGAGGGCCTAAATGAAGGTTTTTCGGGATAGAGATTCTCAATGATAGCCAAAGGAATGGTTGAGCCCCCAAAATTAATCTCCTCGATGATACCTTTCCAAAGGGATATCATACGCCTAAAACAAATATCGTATGCAAAAGTTACGACCGTGGGAAGTTGATGTACTAACTTACCCAAATAGGGCCCACATGACTTTTGGCGCTTCAACGCCTAGGGCTAGGTTTTTGTATGTCTAGGGTTTTTGGCATTCCTATTTATTGTAAAAATTCCTGCAGAGCCTCATTTTAATCATCTTCTTGCAAATGAGCTCAACTGTCACATCTCTTCTCAGAGATAAGCTGACACCATTCCAGCAAGCTTGTTTTCACTGCATTTTACAGTTTCAGCTTATTTCCTTATTGAATAGAAAACCAATTTTATTGTATCTCTGTTATTTTGTGTTAAGCACCTGTTAATAATCTGTAGTCATTTCATTTTGCTCATAAAATCTGGATTAGTGGTATCAGAGAGGTTTGCTCCTTGTCGTCTTAATGCCTGTCCCCAACGAGGTCGAAGTACAAAGAGTTGGGTCTCGAGCTTGTTTATCTTGAGGAAAAAATCTCTCACACACCCAAGAGACCTCTCATGGCAGGAGAAAATAGATATGAAGGGATAGGAGATCCTTTCAAACCGTTGATTGAGGAAGCCCTCATGCAACAAAGGAACAATATGATGGATATTTTTATGAAGATCCTTCAACGACTCCCAATAGGCGACACATCTTCTTCGAGCGGAGGTGCCACCCCCTTCAAGGTACAAATAAACTTTTATATTCCT
>SNQJ01S0020295.1:41201-66099 GCA_010110895.2 Picea sitchensis
GTGGCAACACAAGTTATATGCCAACTTGGAAAAATGCTCCTTCAGCATGGATAGGGTCCATTACCTGGGCTACATAATTGATCAACATGGTGTACATGTGGATCCAGCCAAGATCCAAGTCATGTGTGATTGTCCAGCCCCAACCACACTCACTGAGCTTCGAATATTCTTGGGCCTTACCAATTTCTACCGCAGGTTCGTGTTGGGAATCTCCCATATTGCATGGGCCCTTAGCCAAATAACCAGGGGTGGTGGTAAGGTGAAATTTGCATGGGGCCAGTACCAACAAAAGGCGTTCAACAATTTGAAGCAATGCTTGTGTTGAGCCCAAGTAATTGCACTACCAGACCTGCAACAACCCTTTGAGATCGAGACAAATGCTTCAGACTATGCGGTGGGCGCCCTTCTCACTCAGCAAGGCCACCCCGTGGCCTATCATAGTGAGACACTATCAAATGTTGCCCATAAGTACCCTACTTACGACAAATAAATGTACTCCATTGTGTAAGCCTGCTTTGAGTGGAGACATTACATTCTTGGGAAGGAGACAATCATCCACACTAATCATAAGCCACTGCAGTTCATGCAGACACAAGGAAAATTGCAGAATGAACACCATCAAAAGTGGTCCACATACTTGCAACAATTCCACCTCAACATCAAGTATAAAACAGGAAGCACCAATCACATCGTTGATTTCCTCAACAACCTGCCAGTCGCTGCACTCACCACGGTGCTAGAATCCCGAGGACATGAGACCTATGGATGACCCCAACTCTATGAGATAGACCCAAACTTCGCCACCACCTACCAAATGTTGGGTGCAAACGCCGTTGTCAATAATTTCCATCTTCAGGATGGGTTGTTGTGTTGTCTGGGCAATATCTATGTTCCATCAAGCGAGAGAGAGAAGATGATCTGGGAAGCCCACTACAGTTGGGTGGCGGGACACTTTGGCATCGAAAAGATAGTGGCGATGCTACAAAAACATTTCTACTGGCTGAAACTTTGACAGGAGGTCAACAAGTATATCAGGTTCTGCGCTGCCTGCGCTATTGCCAAATCGACCACTAAGAAACAAGGCCTGTACACCCCTCTTCCTACTCCTGAAAGGCCATGGAAATCCATCTCAATGGACTACATGTCAGGCCTCCCGTCCACTAAGTGGGGAAATGACTGTGTTTTTGTNTTTCTAAGATGGTGATTCTGGTTGCCTGCAAGAAGAACATCACAGTAGAGGTCACTGCCAAGATCTTCTTTGAATGAGACTGGGTACATTTTGGAATCCCACAAACCATTGTCTCAGATCAGGACAATTGATTTCTCAACAGATTTTGGTCGAGCCTCTGGTCACTGCTGGACACCAAGCTCACCAAATCCATGGCCTTCCACCCCCAGACAGATGGCCAAACCGAGGTTGTCAATTGAATGATTATGCATATCCTTCACATTTATAATTCAAAGCATCCTCACACATGGGATGAGAGCCTTCCCAATGTCCAACATAGCTACAACCGAGCCCTGCATAGCTCAACTGACCATAGCCCCTTTTAGGTGGGGTTGGGATTCCAACCATTGGGTCCCAAAGATGTTGCACTTACCCTTGCGATCACCTCGACTGACTCATCTCCTACTCCAACTGAAGCTGACAAAGCCACCTAGTTCATTGAGCGGATCCATAACATCTGCCAAAAGGTTCAGGATATCCTACATAAGTCCGATGACAAGTACAAGAAGTGCCATGATCAACATCGGGTGCCACATAAGTTTCAGGTGGACGACAAAGTTTGGTTGCACTTCTAGAAAGAACGCCTTACATGACCCCATCAGAAGATTATCCCACTCTGTTATGGGCCGTAAACCATCACCAAGACCATGGGGGATAATTCTTTTTAGCTCAACATTCCTCCTTTCCTTGGCCTGTACCCAGTGTTCAACGTGGATCTCCTTCGCCCTTATTTCCCACCATTATTGGACACCTCAGACGTAGCAGAGATGCTGAAACCAACATATATCAAGATCGACTTCTTACAATAGGAATCCAACGATCATATTGTGGACACATAGATCAAGGGCACTCGACAGCAAAGGATCCATCTTTATCGAGTCGTCAAAGCAGGGCAGCTCCTGCACCAAGGCAAGTGGCTCACCCATGGACGAATTTAACGAATATTTCCTCATCTGATGGGGGAATTCAATGCAATGGAGACCATTTCTTCCTAAGGATGGATTATTGATCCAGGTGGATATCGATGGTCACCTACCTCTTCCAACTGACTCAAAACAATTTTTTGACAATTTTGGTAATTTACTATTTTTAGCAGTTTTAACTTTCAAGGCCATTTTGAGGGCCTAAATGAAGGTTTTTTGGGATCGATATTCTCAATGATATCCAAATGCATGATTGAGCCCCAAAAATGAATCTTATCGACGATACCTTTTCAACGGGCTCTCATACACCTAAAACAAAGATCATATGCAAAAGTTACGACCCCGAGAAGTTGATGTACTAACTTACCCAAATGGGGCCCACATGACTTTTGGCGCTTCATCTCCTAGGGTTAGGTTTTTGGATGTCTATGGTTTTTGGCATTCTTTTTTATTGTAAAAATTCCTGTAGAGCCTCATTGTAATCATCTTCTTGCGAATGAGCGCAACCGTCACATCTCTTCTTAGAGATAAGCCGCCACCATTCCAAGAAGCTTGTTTATGTTGCATTTTACAGTTTGAGATTATTTCCTTATTGAATAGAAAACTAGTTTTATTGTTTCTCTGTTATTTTGTGTTAATCAACTATTAATAATCTGTAGTCATTTCATTCTGCTCATAAAATACGGATCATCGAAATAAGGTGCACGAGCCTTAGCACTTTGCACACACAGGTGAGGGAGAAACGTTTGAGATTTGAAATCCTCGAAGTTCGGAGAGCTAGAGAGCCAGAGTAAATTTCAACCGTCATATCTAGAGAGATACGTGGTTATGGATCGTGAGCTCTGGAGAAATTGCTTCAAGATTTTTAGTTTGAGATTTGAAATCCTTGAAGCCTGGAGAGTCGAAGAGCCGGAGTAAATCTCGGTCATCTAATCCAGAAAAGACGTGGCGTAATCCTGTGGACTCCAGGTAAAGACCCAAAGTAAGCCTCAACCATCCGATCCAAGAGGAAATGTGTCAGTAATCCGCATACTTCAAGGGGAAGTAAATTTTGAGACTTGAGATTTCAGAAGTTCGGAGACCCGAAGGAGATCTCGAAAGTTGATCGAGAATGGGGCCGCAGGATCGTTGATCAAGTTGAAAGGTCAAATTACTGAAGAAGAGGCAGAGTCGTCGATTGAGGAGGAAAAGTGTCTGCGTATCATCAACACCGGAAGATTGACGTACGAAAGAAATGAGAGTTTAAGAATTGAAAGTCCCGAAGGCCAGACTTGTGGAGGAGATCCTGATCGTAGATTCAGGAGGATAGGTGTCCGTAGATCATCGACTACGAAAGATTGGCATACAGAGAAAAGCAGGGTTTGAGATTTGAAACTCCTGGAGCCCGGATCACGAAGTAAATCACAACCATTTATTTAAGAAGGTTCGATATGATCCGTCAGTTTAGGAGCACCATCAAGATCGTGAGATCGATGGTCCCATCACATTGTGGGTATTGAAGGTGCACGAACTTTACAATATTGAAGGTGGGCCACAATTGAAACCATGGTTTTGGAGAAAGGACACGTGGATCTCTGTAGTGAATTGCGGGGCGAAAATAAGGTTTCCCTCAAACCACCTTTGGACTCACCCACAATCGCGTGGTCATGTGAGATCATTCCCCCAGGTCATATAGAAATAAGGAGCTAGCACTCGCTAGACTGAGATCATGAAGCGTTTTTTTTTTCTATAGGTGTGTGGTCACCGCCAGTTTCCACGTAAAGGAAGGGGCTTAGGACTGGTTTACCTACAATGAATAAAATGACTGACTGTAATTGCTAAGTGATGAAAATGAATCTCAGGATAACGTGCATTGATGATGAATAGACAGGGAGTAACCACCAGTAAAGTGGTAGAGTTGCGATGAGGACTTGGGAGAGAACTGGGCAAAAATATGACATGCGAAACTTAGAAGAGGACATAGAGAATTGAAACATTGTACAAAGATGTGGTGATGAAGAGTTGCTAGGATGATCTAGTAGATAACTTGGCGTGATAAAGACATGCAGAGAATGTGATTTTAGGGAACTAATGCATGAGCGTAGAAGGTGGTAGTAAGCAGTAGAAAAGGAGCAGAGAAGAGGTGCAACAAAAAGGAATGCAGAGCCAGGACAGAGCATAAAAGGTAGAAGAGAAGCTGAACAGGGTGCTTGTGCGTAGCAGGAGAAAGAGAAGAGTATATAAGTGGAACAAAGTAATAGAAGCTAGAAGAGGCATAGGAGACATGGAAATGTAACAGACCATATCATAGACAAAACAAGTAAGTAAAGTTTTGTAATATTCAATCAGGGTGGTAGGGTGGTGCTAGGGAGGATTACAGTCCTCTAAATTCTAGTTGGTTCTAGGAGATATTATGGGAGTTGGTGCTTCCAACTAGTGGGTGCTAGAGAAATTTGAGAGTTGGTGCTCTCTGCAGGTTGTAGCTTGCTATCAGAAGTTGTAGCCTCATATTTGAGTTGGAGCTCAAAGAATGTGATGTACATGAAAGTTGGAGCTTGATTGACATCCTAAAAAGAAGAGGCTTTCACCCTTATGGGTTTCCTCATGAAAAGTATTGTCTCTTTGTATTCTGTGTGATTTATCAAATATTGTATATCTATGCATATTAAGTTATCAACAACACATTAAAAAATAATCTAGAAAGAAAAATAAAAATAACAAGAAAAGTTTCAAGATTATATACATAACTAATTCATCCCCCCCTCTCAGTTATATTTCCAACAATTGGTATCAGAGCCGGTGCCTTTGATCAAAGGTAGATCCATAAGATTGGACATGACTAGTCATGAAGGAAGTTCAACTAATAGAGTCTCTCTATTTGATGGAACAAACTTTGCCTTCTGGAAAATAAGGATGAGAACATATTTAATGTCTTTGGGTGTTGATGTTTGCAATGTCGCTGAAACTGGATATGTGAAGCCTGTAGTTTTGGCCTCAAAAGATGATAAGATGGAGTTTAGTTTTAATGCAAAATCAATGAATTCCATCCTCAGTGGACTTGCAGAAGCCGAGTTTGTCAAAGTTATGCACTATGATTGAGCAAAAGATTTGTGGGACAAGATGATAAATAGTTATGAAGGTAATGAAAAAGTGAAAGAAGAAAAACTTCAGACTCACATACTAAAATTTGAGCAGTTAAAGATGGATGAAGACGAATCTATCAATAAGTACTTCTTACATATAGAAGAACTTGTTAGCACGATGAAAGGTCTAGGTGAAATGATAGATGAATCCTTTCTAGTCCAGAAAATATTAAGATCTCTTCTTGATAGATTTAACTCAAACGTATCTGTTGTAGAAGAAATAACCGATCTCAAAACGTTGACACTAGATCAACTTCTTGGAACCCTAAATTCTTATGAAATGAGAATCACCAAAGGTAAATCCACTACAAGAGAAGCATCCTTTAAAGTAGAGAAAAACACAGACTCCGATATAGATGAGATTGAAGCAAATTTTGTGAGAAGACTGACAAAAGGATCAGTCAAATACAAAGGTAAGTTTCTCTTCAAATGTTTCAACTATGGTAAGATAATTCATTTTGAAAATAAGTGTCCTCACAAAATAAAGGACCAGACATATGATGATCAAGAGAAGCACAAACACAAAAAGGTCTATAAAGAGAATAATTTTAAGAAGAAAAGTCTTTGTGTAAACAATGATGACGATCCTTCAAATGATGAAAACAATGAATCTTCTATTGAAAGTAAAATAAATGATCTCATGCAAATAGATTTAGAATACCTAAACACTGAATACACAAGAAGTGAGTTCGTTTATTGTGTAGTAGTATATATTGAAGGAGAACTTGTCAGTGCGAGGGAAGAGATTGATAGACTCAGAGAAAAGAAAAGAAAACAAAAACAATTACTACTCAGGTATGAGAAAACATGCAATGAACCATCTGAAGAAATTGCTCTGCTAAAGGTTAAGTTAGAAAAATCTAAGAGGATTAAATAAATCCTCAAACAACAATTGAAGGAAGACAAAACAAAAGGTGAAAAATTGGAAGCTAAAGTAGTGTCTGTCATAAAAGATCTAGAGAAATTTCAGGCCTTATATCATCAGAATATGACAAGTATTAAAGCCTCAGAAGGAGTAGCCACCATTCTGAATCAACAAAGGATTCCAAAGTTGAATATTGGTTTGATTTATGAAGAGGGATCAAGTATTGGTCAGCCAAGCAACAAAGAATCCATCAAGTTTGTCAAATCTACAACCATTGACACCAACGAACCTGCAGAAACAAATTAAGATAATCAAACGCCAAGGAGGAGTGAAGTACCAGAACTGAATCTGTAGAACAAATAAATAATACACCCTCTATTCAAGGAAATCATCAACATGGAAGAAATCAACCTGCTCAAAGAAGACAACCTTTTCCTAGGTACACAAATTTTTTCTATGGATATTGTTTTTACTGTTCTAACTTTGGCCACAAAGCTGTAAATTGCTCTTTAAGATTTAGACATGAGCAATCAAGACACCCAAGGAATAAATATTTTCCACAACAAAGAATGAGACAACCAATAACAAACAATCACAAACTGCAAATCATGTCGCCATAATTATGGACATAAAGATGCAAGCTGTCTCTTAAAGAACTATAAACCAGGTTCAAATCACAGAGCTGAAAACGTCAAGGTCTGGAAGAAGAATGAAGATAACAAGTGTGGATTAGTGTTGTTATCTCAAAGGCAAAAAGACCCCTGGTATATTGATGACATATGCTCTAGTCATATGAAAGGTCACAAAAGTAAGTTCCTACTACTCAAAGAAAATAAATCAGGGACTGTGACCTTTGGAAATGATGCTCCAACAAATATCAGAGGTAAAGGTCTAGTAAGCTTAAGTAATGGAAGAAGCAAAGCTCAAGATGTATTATTTTTTGATGGTTTAAAGAATAATCTTCTTAGTGTCAGTCAGATATGTGACAGAGGATGTGAAGTCACTTTCACTGCCAAGAATTGTAAAATAAATACAATAAACACATGAGAGATGATTGCAAAAGGGGTTTGAATTGAAAACAATGTATATGTTCTGAAGGAAGATAAGGAGAAATGTCATTTAACTAAATTTGATGAAAGTTGGTTATGGAACAGAAGGCTTGGACACCTGAATTTTTATCATATTGTCAAACTGAATAATGAAGGCACTGTGAAAGACCTTCCAAGAATATCTAAGCCTAATAACTCTGTATGTGAATCCTGTCAAATCGGAAGCTAACTCGTGCTCTATTGAAATTGAAGAGTTTCACATCTTCAGAGAAAACACTTCAAATTTTTCATATGAGTCTGTGTGGACCATCATGAAAGGAGGGAACTGGAGGAGAATGTTACTTTATGCTAGTCATTGATGACTTCTCCAGACTTACGTGGTTTTCCTTTCTAAGAGAAAAATCTGATGCGTTTGAGAAGTTCAAAAAGTTTAAGGCGTTAGCTGAGAATCAGACAGGAAGGAAGTTAAAGGAAATTCACTTAGACAGGGGAGGAGAATTGTTGTCAAGAGATTTCAAACAATTCTGTGACAGACATGTAATTAAAAGAGAATATACTATTCCAGGTACTCCTCAATAAAATGGAGTTCTAGAATGCCAAAATAGATCAGTTCAGCAGATGGAAAGGGCTATGATGAGTGAAAGGGAAATTTCACAAAACTTCTGGGTGGAGGTTGTTCACACGACTGTTTGTATTCTAAACAAAGTGCATATAAGGCCAAACAGTGATAAAACTCCATATGAGTTGTGGTTTGGTCGACCTGCATAAATAAAGCACTTCAAAGTATTTGGAATTAAATGCTACATCAAGAATAATGATGATCATTTGGGAAAATTTTATAGTAGATCTGATGAAGGTATCTTCTTAGGATATGCAACGAAAAATAAAGGATACATATGCTTTAACAAAATAATGCATAAATTAGTTGACTGTATTGATGTTCAAATTGATGAAGAAACTCTTCCAAAAGATCAACATAGAATAATCACTAAGCTAGATGAAAAAGATGGTGAGAATAATGGAAATGAAGAACAACAAATTTGAGAGTCACAAGAAGATGATGAATCAGGTGGAGAAGAGACACCCATACAAGAAGAGCCAGGACAATAATCCACATCAAATCCTTCCTCCAGAATTACTCAAAATAATCATCTTGAAAGTAAGATAATTGGTGAGAAAGACAAAGGTGTAAAAACCAAGAGAAGGATAATCAAAGATACCGAGAAATAACATATAGCCTTCATATCCATGGTAACACCTAAGAACTTTAATGAAGCCAGTAAAGACATAAATTGGTTAAAATCAATGAATGAGGAACTTGATTAGATTGAAGAAAATGACACTTGGGAACTCATTCCTAGGCCAACAAATAAAAATGTAATAGGATCCAAATGGGTCTACAAAAACAAGATGAATGAGAAAGGAAATATTTTAAGAAATAAGGCTAGATTGGTCTACAAAGGATATGCTCAAATAGAAGGATTGGACTTTGATGAAACATTTGCACCCGTATCAAGATTAGAAGCTATTAGAATGTTTCTTTCCTATGCTTTTCATAAATAGTTTAAAGTATATCAAATGGATGTCAAGTCAAATTTTCTAAATGGAGATCTAAAAGAATAAGTCTAAATGGAACAACTAGAGGGTTTCCAACTGTTAGATAACCTTGACTTTGTTTGCAAGCTGAAGAAATCCTTATATGGGTTGAAACAAGCTCTTCGTGCCTAGTATTACAGACATGATAAGTATCTTAAAGACAAAGGGTTCAAGAGAGGAACAATTGACAACAATCTATATATCAAAACATAGGGTAATGATTTTCTCATTGTGTTGGTCTATGTAGATGACATCATCTTTGGAAGCAATAATGATTCATTGGTACAGTGGTTTGCTTCTGCCATGCAGTCTGAATTTGAAATGTCTATGATAGGGGAATTGTCATTTTTTCTTGGTTTGCAAATTACTCAGAGGTCTGAAGGAATATTTTTTTCTCAGGAGAAATATCTAAGAGAAATGTTGAAAAGGTTTCAAATGGAAGATTATACACCTATGAGCACACCTATGGTCACTAGATGCAAGTTAAGAAAGGATGATGACTCACCTGATGTTGATCAGATTTCATATAGGTATATGATAGGCAACCTATTGTACATCACAACATCCCATCCAGACATAATGCATGTTGTTGGAATGGTAGGAAGGTATCAGGATGCACCTAAACATAGTCATTTGTTAGCTGTCAAAATAATATTTAGATACTTGAAAGGAAAAATGAACTATGGCCTATGGTATCCTAGGAATCAAAATTTTCAACTATAAGTCTATTCAAATGTTGATTGGGCTAACTGCGTGGATGAAAGGAAAAGCACAAGTGGAGGTGTATTCTTCTTAGAAGATTCCCTTGTAGAGTGGTTGATCAAGAAGCAAGGTTCCATTTCCTTATCAACTATAGAAGATGAAAACATTGCAATTGCCACTTGTTGTACCCAAGTATTGTGAATGATTCATACACTTGGAGACTTGGAGGTAAAATATATTGCATCGATCCCAATTCATTGTGATAATACTAGTGCAATTAGTGTGTCAAATAATCCTATATTTCACTCCAAGACCAAGCATATACCCATCAAGTATCACTTCTTGCGGGAACAAGTGACCAACACTGTTGTTTCTTTGCATTATATTCCATCGAAAGATCATATTGTTGATATCTTCACTAAACTGCTTGCAAAATCTCAGTTTGAGTATCTACACCAGAAGTTGGGTGTGACCCCGTTATAAAGCTAAATAGTCTATCTGATCAGGGGGAGAGTGCTCCTAGTATATCTGATGAGGGGCAGCACAGAGTCACTCTCTTTTTTCTTTGACATTGATGTCAAAGGGGGAGAAAAATGTGTTGTCTTTATGCTATAGTTGGAGGTCTAAGAAGAATAGTGCATCCTTTCACGGTTTCCATAAATTCCAAAAGGGGAGATTGTTGGCATGTGTACAGGAAGACTATGATTGTCATTGATGAAAAGAACAATAATGAAACCTTGCGTGAGAATTTGTTGCAAGGAGTGCACAAATCCACAATTAGACTGAGTGTCGAAGTGAATCTTTAAGAAGTCGAGAGAGAAGAAGACGAGAAATCTCAGAAGATATAGTGCTTTCTAGAAGTGCAGACAAGGTCCAAGAGACAGACTCACAGGAAGAGAAAAGGTTGAGACCTTTGAACACTTAGAAAACCTTCTAAGATAGAGAGATCAAAAGCTTAGGAGAGAGGGAGATAGTGACTGTAGGATTGCAACAAAGAGGACCATCAGTCGTCTGATCAAAATAAGGTGCATGATCCTTAGCGCTTTGCACATGTAGGTGATAGAGAAAAGTTTGAGATTTGAAATCCTCGAAGTCTGGAGAGCCGGACAGCTAGAGTAAATTTCAACCGTCAGATCCATAGGGATACGTGGCGATGGATCGTGAGCTTCATAGAAATCACTTCGAGAGTTTCATTTTGAGATTTGAAATCCTCGAAGCTCGTAGAAACAGAGAGCCATAGTAAATATCGACTGTATGATCTAGAAAATATGTGGCGTAATCCTGTGGACTCCGGGTAAAGACCTGAAGTAAGCCTCAACTGTCCAATCCAATAGGACACATGGCAATAATCTGCATAATTCAAGGGGAAGTAAATTTTGAGACTTGAGATTTCAGAATTTCAGAGACCCGAAAGAGATATCAACTGTTGATCAAGAAAGGATCCACAGAACCGTTGATCAGGTTGAAAGGTCAAATTCCCAAAGTAGAGGCAGAGTCGTCGATTGAGGAGGATAGGTGTCTGCAAACCATCAACTCCGGAAGATTGACGTACAAAAGAAATGAGAGTTTGAGAATTGAAATTCCCAAAGGACAAATTTGCGGAGGAGATCCTGATCATAGATTCAAGAGGACAGGTGTTCGCAGATCATCGACTCCAGAATATTGGTGTATGAAGAAAAGCAGGGTTTGAGATTTGAAAATCCCGGAGACCGGATCACGAAGTAAATCACAGTCATTGATTTAAGAAGGTTCGATCTGATCTGTCAGTTTAGGAGCACCGTCAAGATCGTGATATCGACAGTCCCATCGCATTGTGGGGATTGAAGGTGCACAAACTTTAAAATGTTGAAGGCGGTCTGCAATGAAAACCACGGTTTTGGAGAAAGGACACATGGAGCTCTGTAGTGAATTACAGGGATAAAAGAGGGGTGCCCTCAAACCACCTTTGGATGTACCAGCAATCACATGGTCACGTGAGATCATCGCCCTAGGTCATATCGAAAGAAGGATCTAACACTCCCTAGACCGAGATCGCGAAGCATTTTTTTATAGGTGTGTGGTCACCGCTAGTGGTCACGTAAAGGAAGGGGCTTATGACTGATTTACCTAAAATGAATAAAAAGACTGACTGTAACTACTAAGTTTATAAAAGGAATCTCAGGATAACGGGCACTGATGATGAATAGACAGGGAGTAACCGCCAGTAAAGTGGTAGAGTTGCGATGAGGACCTGGGAGAGAACTGGGTGAAAATATAACATGCAGAACTTAGAAGAGGACATAGAGAATTGAGACATTGTATAGAGTTGTGGTGACGAAGAGTTGCCAGGATGATCTAGAAGATAAATTGGCGTGATAAAGACATGTAGAGAATGTGGTTTTCGGGAATTGATGCATGAGCATAGAAGGTGGTGGTAAGCAGAAGAAAAGGAGCAAAGAAGAGGTGCAGTGAAAAGGAATGCATATCCAGGAAAAAGCATAAAAGGAAGAAGAGAAGCTGAACAGGGTGCTTGTGTGCAGAAGGAGAAAGAGAAGAGTATAGAAGAGAAACATGGTAATAGAAGATGGAAGAGGCAGAGGAGACATGGAGCTGTAACAGACCATATCATAGACAAAGCAAGTAAGTAAAGTTTTGTAATATTCAATCAGGGTGGTAGGGTGGTGCTAGAGAGGATTTCAATCCTCTAAATTCTAGTTGGTGCTAGGAGATATTCCGGGAGTTGGTGCTTCCATCTAGTGGGTGATAGAGAAACTTGGGAGTTGGTGCTTCCATCTAGTTGGTGCTAGAGAAATCTGAGATTTTGTGCTCTCTGCAAGTTGTAGATTTCTATCAAAGGTTGTAGCCTCATATTTGAGTTGGAGCTCAAAGACTATGATGTACATGAAAGTTGGAGCTTGATTGACATCCTACGAAGAAGAGGTTTTCACCCTTATGGGTTTCCTCATGAAAAGCAGTGTCTCTATGTATTTTGTGTGCTTGATAAAATATTGTATATCTATGCATGTTCAGTTATCAACAACACATTAAATAATAATCTATAAAGAAAAAGAAAAAGAACGTGAAAAGTTTCAAGCTTATATACATAACTAATTCACCCCGCCCTCTTAGTTATATTTCCAACAATAATGGTTCTCAATAAGGATGGGACATGGAGGATATGCATTGGATACAATTATTAATGGGGATTTATTTTTTCTTTTATTTATCCAATCATGTATAAATTGTTTTTACATTTTTTTCCAAGACTTGACCCTCATATAGAACAATTATGCCTTTTCATTGATTACCAAGGTTACTATGACATGTGCCCGTCTATCTATGCATGGTTTGCAAAAATTATTGAATATGAAAGTGATTCACTTTGTTAAATTTAATTATTTGAGTATTGTTTCATGTATTTCATCTAAATATTAATATGTTTCAAAGGATAAGATTGTAGAAATCAACTCACTAAGGAAAAGTTCAAATCCTCCTCAGTTATGGCTAAAGAAAATCAAGTTCATGATGAGCATTTCAAGGGATATCATCCCTTTTTCCCACTTTAGGAGCTTCCAATACTCAAAACAACATTGATGACCTATAATCCATTTAAATTATCTCACCTTAGAGAATTCAAATTGCATAAGGAGTCTAAGAACCCTAAACAGATAATGAAAATTTTAGGGATAAATCCTATCAATCAATTGATTTATTGGGAGTTCAATTAGGTTTTTTCCCTTCAATCATAAATAGGAGAATATGATGATAGATTAGACCTCATGTATTTTCTATTTTATCATTTCTTTGGTGCTACTAGTAATCCGAATTGTAGTAGAAGGAAAATTGGTGCCCTGATGTTATGAGATATTCTGAATAAAGAAGAAGACATTTTGTTACATATTTCAATATTACTTGTTTAAACAAGGGTTCCAAGATAATCCTTGAGTAAGGCCCCCTCAAGGAGAGGATTGAGAAACCATGTATGCATCTCTTGTTATCTTTCAATTATGTTTTAGTGTTGATTATAAAGTTCTATATTAGGACTATAAACTATTGTAGTAGACTATATAGTTAGTTAATTCATGTCATTTCCATCCTTCCTATGTTTTTCTTAATGTATTTGAACAACACTTATGTTATTTTTACTTCATGTATTTCATTGATATGATTGTATTTATAATGTTTGGTACTTGAAGAATGTTTGATGGGAAATCTAAGATTTCTAAAGTTTGTAAGGATTGATTGTCTAATAGTAGCCATTAGGATCCAAAGTTCCATCAATGCATGAACCTAGTTCTTTATTGTATAAAAGATGACTTGATATCTTTGTCTTAACTTGCATATCTTTAGGGGAGTTAGATTGAATTTCACAATATTGATGGTATGAAGCAATAGGGGAATGACTTGTCAAAGTTGAACATTTCATTTATGCAATTTTTTAGAATGTCAAAATTCATATTAGACCTTAGTAGTTGCATACATAGTGTGCAACACCTCATAAGTTTTCATGCACCCCATATTGATATTTAAAGTGAGATGAGGTATTTAGTATTTATTCCTACAATTGTTTGTCCCAACACTTTTTTACATTGTTTCTAGGGAAGTTTTTAAAATGACATTCAATTGAAAATTATGAAAAAACAACAACATTTCATAATTAGTTTTCATGCATAGACCTAGAGATAAACATGGTAGATTTTTAACAAGAATACATGTTTTTTGTGCATCTCAAGTAGGAACAGGTGATCAGGTATAGTATAAATAGGACTACGAAGTAAACATCCAACATATTCTTGAATAGTTTTTTGATCAAAATGAAAGTGGAATTGGGATTTTTATCAATCCTTTCTGTGATCTTATGGATCCTCTTATTGATAGAGAAATTAAATATAGTGAAGAATATCCATATCAAAACATCATGGTAGGAGAAGGAGAAGACCAACCTGATATATTTAAGTTCCCCATTTGAGAAATCCATGAAGAAACAAGGATGTAGAATATTAATCCCACTACTCTCTCTCATTTCCATGGCTTACTATATAAGACCTTGAAATATTTATCTTCAAGTTTGAGGTTGTATGTAGGAGATATGACGATGATTAAGATGCCCAAAACCTCAAACTTTCCCCCTCTACCTTAAAATATTTTTCCTTGAGGTCGTTCACGAGTTTGGAAGGAAATACCATTACTAGTTGGGAGCAAACAAAATAAACATTCATAGAGAAATATATGGATTATTGCAAGGACATAGACACTAGAGATGAGATATTTAGAATGATACAATGAGAGAATTAATCCCCAGAGGACTATGAAGAAAGATTTCAAATTAGTTACAAGAGGGCTCATAGTTTCACACTAGATGAGGAATCTCTCAAACTTGTGCTTCTTATAGGAGTGGCAGAAGAGTTAATGGAGACTTTAAACGTACTTTGTAGTGGAGACATATTTTGGTTGGATTATAATGACATAAATAAAATGTTAAAAAGTTACTCCTTATTTGTAAGTACAAATAATGGGGGTGGCATAATGATGTAGGAGCATTGCTAGCAAGCATGCAGAGTAGGACAAATCAACACTGGGAATCTTTACGGAACATCAATGCTAGAGATTACGGTGAATTTTGAAACATGCTTGAATTCAATGCCGAAAAAATCTTTGAAGGCACGCTTGAACGATTACGAGCAAAGTGGGAGATTCCACTCCGGCTTTGGAAAACAACTGGAATAGGGTAGCCATTAGGTTAAGTTTTGGGATATACAAGTAGTCGGGGGGAACCCTAAGAACCCTCTGAGATAAATAGAGTTTTTTTACACCCAATGAGGCTAGCTACAAGTTAGTAGGAGATTTATGAGTTTTCAGTTGTTGTTGTGATTTCAGTTGTAGCCATTTTTCACTTATGAATATAACAGAGGAAAATTGACCCAATGCATGGTGTGGACATTGTTTGCAATTCCCTGCTATTGTGTTTTCATGAATGAATGAATGAATTTCATTGTGAGTAGATGAAAATGTGAATGTTAGGATACGTTTCAATTGTTTCTCTTCTGTCAAGCGGTGCAAGCTGTGCACAATAATGTAAGGAGTGTTTTAACGGGATATGTTTTGATCCTAAAGCTTAGAAGAGATAACATGAAACTTTCCCTTTTCAAGCAGTGCAAAGAAACTGATGCAAGGTGTGCATAGTCACTCACAAGAACCAAGTCTTGTGTAAGAATCTGCTGCAGGGAGTGGGCAGACCCGAGACTCGACTAAATCTCAAAGGGACTATACGAGGAGTTGAAGAATCAGGACAGAGGGACGCTGGGAGGGAGAGAAGAATTTATTTCCAAGAGATCCTTCGGATCTGAGTTATCAAAATCCATTAACCGTAAGGAGTGCGTGGGAAGTCGAAAACCTTCACGAAAGGTAAATCTCAAGAGGGATAGCACTTTTCAGAAGTGTAGGCAAAGTCTGAGGGACGAACTCACAAGAGGCTTAGAGGTAGAAACCTTTGAAGACTTAGAAAACTTATGAGTTAGAGGAATCAAAAACTTAGGAGGGGGAGCGATGACTGTCATCAGATCAGCTGCAGAGGAGAAGATCTGGCCGTTGAATCTTGCTCTCAAATAATCAAGAAAATGCACAAAGGGGGATCAGATTTGAACCGTTAGATCTGAGCGCATGGACCAACATTCGTTGGATCCAGAGGTAAGTGCATGAACTTTAACCTCTTGGAAGTGCACATAGTAAGAAAACTCGTGAAACCCAGGTTCTCGATTTAATCACAACCGTTAGATCACGGAGGAATATCGACCATCGATCCAAGGAAATCACAGAATCAGGAATCAGGAGAAGGGAGGTGCATAATCTTCCAACTTCGCGAAACACAAAGGAGAAAGAAAGACTGTTAGATCATGTGGATTGTGGACCGTTGATTTGACATGAGTGGAGCCTAGATTTTGAGTTTCGAAAATTGGGAGGATGAGCAAACAAAACCTTCCGGGGATGCGAAACATGAAAGCGTGAAGCACTTGAGACATTGGCCCCAGGTCATAGCGAGGGGTCACATTGTTGAAGATTGTGGGAGGATCTAGCATGCGCTAGGCCCCACTTCGAGATTTCAGAAGTCAGAGAGTCGGGGTTGGTTCATATCCAAACACCTAACACGCGAAGTCACGAAGCATATTTTGGTTAGGTGAGTGGTCACAACCATGGTCATGTAAAGGAAGGGGCTTAGCCATAGGAGAGCTAGCACCCGTTTGGTGTGAAAATTCAACAATTCTCAAGAGAGGACCCGTGGCTCTCATACGACCTATGTAATTGGAGAAAGGACCTGTGTAAGTGGTTTTGGGGTCTAGCAAAGACCCAAAGAGTCGATTTGACTTAGTTTCTTGATCGATCCCAAACCGAGAGGTCACACACCCCTACGGAGGGAAGGGGATCTGCGTCAAGTGGCATCAGAGATGAAGTTTTTATTGTATACAACAAGAAAAGGAGAGGAGACAAAAAGAACTCGAAGTTATACTCTGTGTGCAAGGGACAGTCAACACAATGTCACCGAGGGGATGGGAAGAGAAACCTTTAGCCAATCAAGCTATAGAAAGGGAGATGTGAGAACTTCATGCAAGATTAGAGGCGATGGAAGCAACACAGAGACGAGCACCTCATGCTGGAGACGTCAGCAATAGAGAGAACGAAGAAGCTGTGGGTGAGAGTGTTGTTAAAGAAGCTGCAGGTGAGGATGTTGCCAAAGAATGCTTGCTGAGAGCGGTTTCCAGATTGGGAGGTAGAGCCAAGATAGAGGTCCCAATGTATGAAGGCAATTTAGATGTTGAAGAGCTACTAGATTGGATAATATCCATGGAAAAACACTTCGACCATGAAAAGGTCGATGAAGAGAAAAGAGTGAAACATGTTGTCACCAGGCTAAAAGAACATGTAACGCTGTGGTGGGATGAACTGCAGGCTGAGAGGAGAAGCAAAGGAAATCATAAGATAAAGAATTGGGACAGAATGGTAGCCATACTGAAGGCTAAGTTCATGCCCAAATATTATCATATCATTTTGTTTAGGAAGTTACAGAACCTGAGGCAAAAAAGTATGATAGTTAAGGAGTACATAGAAGAGTTCTACAGGCTGAACATCAGAACTAGACAAAGGGAGAAATATGAGGAAAATGTTTCCAGATATATAAATGGCCTGAGAAGTGATATCTAGGATGAGCTTAGTATGATGTCAGTAAGGACAGTGGAGGATGCTTATCAGTTTTCACTGAAGGCAGAGGAGTAGTTGGCTAGAAAACAAAGCCAGCGAGGAAGAGGTAAAAGCTCAGCTCCCCAAAAAATCAAGGGAGTTACCCATGAAAAAGCACATAAGTCTAATGACGAGACTGAAAAAACACATAGTCACTCGGAAAGAGGAGGAAGTTCCTGAGGAAGACATGGTGGTGGAAGAAGTTCTTCTAGAGGAAGAGGAAGAAGAGGAGGAGGAAAAGTAATATACTATGCCCGTGGAAAGACAGGACACATGTCTTGGGAATGTCCCGAGAAAAATAAAGAAGGAGGAGGTGAAGCTCACATTTCAGAAGCACATAGAAGATATGTTGGAGAATAAGGAGGAGAGGATGGAAAATCCCTAGTGTTGAGAAAAGTTCTTTTAAAACCAGAGGTAGAAGCTGAAAATCCGGTGCAGAGGAACAGTCTCTTCAGGACAACTTGCAAGACTAAAGACAGAGTATGCAAGGTGATAATTGATAGTGGGAGCACTAACAACTTAGTATCCACGAAGATAGTGGAGAAATTGGAGCTGTAGACAACTTCACATCCAAAGCCATACAAAGGCTCATGGTTGCATAAAGGACACTAGGTAAAGGTTACTAAACAATGATTGGTTGAATTTAAGATAGGAGGATATAGAGATGAAATCCTGTGTGATGTAATTCTCATCGATGTATGTCATATTTTGTTGGGAATACCCTGGTAGTTTGACAGGAATGTCATTCATGATTGGAGGAAGAATACATACACCTTAGCAAAGAATGGTAGAACACACATTTTCCTGCCAATAGAGGAGAAAAAAGTGAAAGAGGAAGCCAACACAAACATACTTCTCATGAGTGGAAAGGAACTCTTGAAAGAAGTTAATGAAGAACATGAGATGCAGTTCGTTGTGGTGAGGAAACCTAGAGTTATCCTTAGAAGTACATCGATGGATGATTTTCCTAAATAAGTTCATGAATTGTTGGATAATTTTGCTGACATAGTGGTGGATGAGATGCCTAACTCATTGCCACCCATCAGAAGTATCAGTCACCATATTGACTTGATACCATGAGAAAGTATTCCAAACAAAGAAACATACATATTGACACCTCGAGAGAATGAGGAAGTGAAGAACCAAGTCCAGGAATTGTTAGACAAGGGGTTGGTTAGAGAGAGCTTGAGTCCATGCGCAGTACCAACTATGTTGAGCCCAAAGAAGGATGGAGGATGGAGAATGTGTATAGACTCAAGAGCCATTAACAAGATCACCATCAGGTATAGATTTCCGTTGCCAAGAATGGATGATTTAATAGATTGTTTAAGTGGAGCAAATTTCTTCTCTAAAATAGATTTGAAAAGTGGATATCACCAGATTAGAATGAGAGAAGGTGATGAGTGGAAAAAAACCTTTAAGACAAATGAGGGTTTGTATGAGTGGCTTGTTATTCCATTTGGTTTAAGAAATGCCCCGAGTACTTTTATGAAGCTTATGAATGAAATACTGAAAGATTTCATTGGAAAGTTCGTGGTTGTATATCTAGATGATATATTGATCTTTAGCAATACTAAAGAGGAGGATTTGAGACACCTAACTCTAGTGATGAGGAGACTACAACAGGAGAAGTTGTTGATAAATCTGAATAAGTCCTCTTTTATGAAGACATAACTCATTTACTTGGATTTTGTGATCTCTTCAAATGAACTGAAGATGGATCCAGAGAAGGTGAAAGAAATCAAAGAATGGCCATCACCAAGAAGTATGTTTGAGGTAAGGAGCTTCCATGGATTAGCAAGTTTCTATAGGAAGTTCATCAGAGACTTCAGTGGAATTTGTGTACCAACGATGGATATAGTGAAGAATAAGCACAAGTATTTTAAATGGACGGAAGAGGTCGAGAGGAGCTTCAATATACTGAAGGATAAAATAACAGAATGACCAATTCTAGTATTGTCGAATTTTGAAAAGACATTTCAGGTGAGATGTGATGCAAGTGGAGTTGCAATTGGAGCAGTTTTGAGCTAGGATAATAGACTTGTTGCCTATTTCAGTGAGAAATTGAATGATACCAAGAGAAAATACTCCACATATGATACGGAGTTTTATGCCATAATTCAAGCCTTGAAGAAATTGAGACATTACCTTGTTCCACAAGAATTTGTCTTGTATTGTGATAACCAGGCTTTACAATTTATAACCAGACAGGAAAAATTGAATCAGAGGCATGCAAAATGGGTTGAGTTTATGTAGAAATTGACTTTTGTCATAAAACATATTACTGGGAATGCTAACAAAGTTGTTGATGCATTAAGCCGGAGATGTTTGATTCTGCAAGAATTTCAGGTGAAGACCTTGGGGTTTGAACACCTTAAGCACATGTATTGTGATGATACAAATTTCAAGGAATCATACAAAGCATGTGAAAATCCCGTGTTGAAAGACAAAAGCCAGTGGACATAGTATATGATTCAAGAGGGATTGTTGTTCAAAGGCAATCAGTTGTGCATACCAAAATGCTCAACCGACATATTCTATTGGGTATGCAAAACAATCATTTTGGAACAATAGTCATTGGATCCAAAGGTAAGTGTACAAACTTTAACCTCTTGGAAGTGCACAGAGTAAGCAAACTCACGAAACCCAAGTTCGTGATTTAATCGCAATCGTTAGATCACAGAGGAATCTAGGCCATCGATCCGAGGAAATCACAGAATCGAGAATCAGGAGAAGAGAGGTGATCAGTCTTCCAACTTCATGAAATGAAAAACCTCGAAACGAGAAGGAGAAAGAAGGATCGTCGGATCACGCGGATTGTGGACCGTTGATCTGATGCGAGTGGAGCCTAGATTTCAGGTTTCGGAAATAGGGAGGACGAGCAAAGAAAACCTTCCAGGGATGTGAAACATGAAACCATGAAGTGATCAAGAGGTTGGCCTTAGTTCATAGCGAGGGGTGACATTGTCGAAGGTTGTGGGAGGAGATAGCACGCGCTGGGCCCCACTTCAGGATTTGGGAAGTCGGAGAGTCGGGGTTGGTTCATATCCAAACACCCGACATGCGAAGTCGCGAAGCATCTTTTGGTTAGGCGAGTGGTCATAGTCGTGGTCAAGTAAAGGAAGGGGCTTAGCCATGGGAGAGCTAGTGCCCGTTTGGCATGGAAATTCAACATCACTCAGGAGAGAACCCGTGGGTCTCATACGACCTGTACAATTGGAGAAAGGACTTGTGTAAGTGGTTTTGGGGTCTAACAGAGACCAATTGGAGAAAGGACATATGTAAGTGGTTTTGGGGTCTAGAAGAGACCCAAAGATTTGATCCAACTCAGTTTCTTGATCAATCCTAGACCGGAAGGTCGAGCACCCATACTTAGGGAAGGGGACCTACAAGAGGGCTCATAGTTGCACACTAGATGAGGAATCTCTCAAACTTGTGCTTCTTAGAGGAGTGACAGAAGAGTTAATGGAGACTTTAAACCTAATTTCTAGTGGAGACATAATTTGGTTGGATTATAATGACATAAATAAAATGTTAAAAAATTACTCCATATTTGAAATTACAAATAATAGTGGTGGCATAAATTCTTCTCCACAATATTCAAAATTTACAACTAAAAATATCAGAATTATTGAAAAAGGATGTTTGTTAGAAGGTATAAAAATTGATATTTTTCATTTATTAGGTATATATATGGACACCATACATATCAAGAGGAATCAAGAGGAGGTTTATAGAGTCTTGGATATTTTTTCACCCAAATGCAGAAAGAAACATGCCAAGAATGAATACCGAATGAATAGAGTGGAAATATGTTTCATTTGTGAGGAAGATAATCAAATGAGCAAATCTTAATCATGTTGGACATATAATCCTTTGTGGTTTCATTACTCGTAACTGTAATGTAAATATGAAGAGTCGTAGATGATAGGAATGGTCACCAATTAGGGAAGACCAACAGTCATTTACTTATGTATATATGCACCTATCATACTAATGCAAAGGAGATCAAAATGTTGAGTTACGTTTCTACCCAATTGTGGCTTGAAAATGGTATGAGATCCCAGTGGTTAAATCCATGATTACACTTGGTGTCTCCTTTCCCAGCCTAGTGTAACACCCTATTTCCCCCAGTCTGTAAAAATAACTATATTGGCCAAGAACTATGGCAAACTCAAAGATGTGAATGTTTGATTTGACAGACCTTTGTATAAAAGGTTCATGAATGTAAATTATGTTATGAATATGTGTTGCATGACTGTTGGGAGGGGGATGTGCTAAAAGAGACCATGATGGCTAATGAGAGGTGGTGGAAGGGACCTGGAATGGTTGCGTTAACTTCCATCGAGCCAGTATCGTACTGGTTTTTGCTTGCTCAAAGACCAAAGGAAATCTCTAACCTTGGAATGGATTTCCCATCATATTGGTAGGTGGGGAGGCTCCTCAAGATTTAATGAGGGGATGGGGGTGAATCGCCCATCCGTAAAATCTCCCAGACCTGACCACAGACGGGGAAATTCATGCCACATGCAATCTTGCAGAGAAAAGGCAAGAGAGGAGGTGTGGTAAAGGGTAGAGAGAGAGAGAGAGAGAGAGAGAGAGAGAGAGAGAGCGACAAGGATTGCAGAAGAGAACTAGAGAAACTCTGGAAACACAGGGAGTTTTGAACATAGGAGAAGGAGAGTAACCTTCATCCTGGATTATTTTTCTATATTAGGAGAAGGAGAGTAACCTTCGTCCTTGACTTCCGTTGAGCTGGAAGTAGGAGACTGAATCTCAAAGCANTGTAAATTATGTTATGAATATGTGTTGCATGACTGTTGGGAGGGGGATGTGCTAAAAGAGACCATGATGGCTAATGAGAGGTGGTGGAAGGGACCTGGAATGGTTGCGTTAACTTCCATCGAGCCAGTATCGTACTGGTTTTTGCTTGCTCAAAGACCAAAGGAAATCTCTAACCTTGGAATGGATTTCCCATCATATTGGTAGGTGGGGAGGCTCCTCAAGATTTAATGAGGGGATGGGGGTGAATCGCCCATCCGTAAAATCTCCCAGACCTGACCACAGACGGGGAAATTCATGCCACATGCAATCTTGCAGAGAAAAGGCAAGAGAGGAGGTGTGGTAAAGGGTAGAGAGAGAGAGAGAGAGAGAGAGAGAGAGAGAGAGAGCGACAAGGATTGCAGAAGAGAACTAGAGAAACTCTGGAAACACAGGGAGTTTTGAACATAGGAGAAGGAGAGTAACCTTCATCCTGGATTATTTTTCTATATTAGGAGAAGGAGAGTAACCTTCGTCCTTGACTTCCGTTGAGCTGGAAGTAGGAGACTGAATCTCAAAGCATCGTGGTCTAGCTCAGGGGTGGCTAGTGGTAAATCCATTTGGAGTCACTGAGCCTACGGTTGGGTTGAAACGAGCACCCCTCTCAACAGTTGCATCACGCTTGGTGGAACTGATAAGTGTTTTATGCCTTGTATTTTGAATTGAATATCATGAATACATGGTCATGTTTATATGCCCATAATGATTTATGTGTGAAATGATTGCCTGATGTTTTAGACTGGAAATAATGGATGCATGTGTATAATTACATGCCATAGTTGGTTTTTGTACAAATGATTAAGTCTGGGGCATGATTTCACTCCACCAAGAATCGTCTTGTTTTCTTGATTCTCGTAATATTCTAGGAAGGCTTCTCGAGAGTACTCTTCCCTAGGAATTACCCCATAAACCTTGGAACCGTACCGAACCTTACCTAGAGACTCGACTAATATCAGGGATAATTGCCCAAGAACCGTCTGAAGGTTCAAGCGATCTAGGTCGGGAAACCTTATGCAAGAAAGAGTAGCTCTCTAAGATCTCGGATTCGTGCGAGTTTGAAGCTCCGAGAGGTTGAATTTCATGATTCAAGCTCAGAAAGGATAGCAAGTCCGATTATCGAAAGAGAATACCCCATCGTTTGGTAGACAAACGGTTGGAATCCTTTCAGCAATACCCCAGACTTGTCAAGACCGATGGATCCAGAGGAGGAGTGCAGGAGTTAACACCTCGACCCTTTTAGCCTTCGCAAGTAGCAATGGGATCCAGGACCATAGATCCAAGGATCTGTCGGAGCTCTATTGACTGTCGATCTTAACCTTTTCATAGGTGGGCAAGTGGATTCGACAACGTCTTGAAAGTCCCGAAGTATTCAGAACCGTCCATCGGCACAGGAAGCATGGAAGTCAGGTAGCATTTTGCTGACTCGCGACTTGGAGTGATCGAGGGTAGAACTCCATGAAATCACGATTCGCGAAATCACAACGTGATCGTGGTCGTTGGATCCAAGCCACGGGACAACTGTTGGATCAGAACCTCCGCATGGTATCGCGTATCGAGGGTTCAAAGGTTAGAAAGAACTTCCTTTCAACTGCAGAAGTCGCAAAGTGCTGAGCACCGAGGTCTCATTTGAACATGTGGCACATCTATTAGGTGGGGACCGCATGGTTGACAACTGTCGTAACAACAAGCACCTAGAGAAAGGTGGGAGTAGGTGATAGGTGGTGGACACATGTCTTTTGGGAAAGAGTCAACCCATTGTTGACTTTTCATGGCTTAGGGTTTCGCAGGATGAAGAATTTGCACCTTGATTGCTAAGGTCACGAAACGCCAAGAGCTGAGGTCTCGTGTGAAGGGCGGCAATGATACAACTCGTAAGTAGAGTACAATAGAGGAGACAAGTGGCATGTACACGTCACTTGGCAGAGTCCACGTAACGTTGACCTCTCACGTCTCAGGGATTCACAAAGGAGGAGCATGAGGGCTCAACACTCCAACTAGCGAAGTCGCAAGTTGCGAGTAGTGCTAGTGTTTAGCCTAGCCTATGGTTATATGTAGCAGGTGCTAGTGAGGAGGGAGCCATACCTGTATCGCATCTCGGGTATCGACGTTTGGAGAAAAAGGAGTCAAGAGCCTCGACTCTCCAACTCGCGAGTTGTGAGAGGTGCTTGCACTAAAGCTAGGTTGTGGTCACTTGGAGGAGGATAAGGGAAGGGAGATGGTTTGTGCTAGGTCCCATAGAAATTCAGGGATTCTGTCCCTCGAAGAAAAAAATGAAAAAATCTAGGTTGTCGTAGTAGGTGTGTGACAAATTGGTATCAGAGCATGGTTACAACACTTGGCCTGCTTGGGCTCATGAACGAGTTGCGCAAAAACTCCATTTG
>SNQJ01S0020295.1:70444-85647 GCA_010110895.2 Picea sitchensis
GACGAACCTTTGTATAAAAGGTCGATGAATGTAAATTATATTATGAATATGTGTTGCATGACTGCTGGGAGGGGGATTTTCTAAAAGAGACCACGATGGCTAATGAGAGGTGGTTGAAAGGACTTGGAATGGTTGTATTAAATTCCATCGAGCCAGTACCGTACTGGTTTTTACTTGCTCAAAGACCAAAGCAAATCTCTGACCATGGAATGGATTTCCCATCAGATTGGTAGGTGGGGAGGATCCTCAAGAGTTAATGAGGGGATGGGGGTGAACCTCCCATCTGTAAAATCTCCCAGACTTGACCACGGACGGGGAAATTCATGCCACATGCAATCTTGCAGAGAAAAGGCAAGAGAGGAGGTGTGGTAAAGGGTAGAGAGAGAGAGAGAGAGAGAGAGAGAGAGCACGACAAGGATCACAGAAGAGAACTGGAGAAACTCTGGAAACATAGGGAGTTCTGAACATAGGAGAAGGAGAGTAACCTTCATCTTGGATTATTTTTCTGTATCAGGAGAAGAAGACTAACCTTTGTCCTTGACTTCCGTTGAGCTGGAAGTAGGAGACTGAATCTCAAAGCATTGTGGTCTAGCTCGGGAGTGGCTAGTGGTAAATCCGTTTGGAGTCACTGAGCCTATGGTTGGGTGGAAATGAGCACCCCTCTCAGCAGTTGCATCACGCCTGGTGGAACTAATAAGTGTTTTATGCCTTGTATTTCGAATTTAATATCATGAATACATGCTCGTGTTTATATTCCCATAATGATTTCTGTGTGAAATGATTGCTTGATGTTTTAGAATGGAAATAATGGATGCATGTGTATACTTACATGCCATATTTTTTTTTTGTACAAATGATTAAGTCTGGGGCATGATTTCGCTCCACCGAGAATTGTCTTGTTTGCTTGATTCTCGTAATATTCCAAGAAGGATTCTCGAGAGTACTCTTCCCAGGGAATTACCCCATAAGCCTTGGAACCATACTGAACCTTACCTAGAGACTCAACTAAGATCAAGGATAATTGCCCAAGAACCGTCTGAAGGTTCATGTGATCCGGGTCGGGAATCCTTATGCAAGAAAGAGTAGCTCTCTAAGATCTTGGAGTCGTGGGAGTTTGAAGCTCCGAGAGGTTGAATTTCGTGATTCAAGCTCAGAAAGGATAGTGAGTCCGATTATCAAATGAGAATACCCCATCATTTGGTAGACGAATGGTCGAAATCCTTTCAGAAATACCCCAGACCTATCATGACCGATGGATCCAGAGGAGGAGCGCAGGTGTTAACACCTCGACCCTTTTAGCCTTCGCAAGTAGCGATGGGATCCAGGACCGTAGATCCAAGGATCTGTCGAAGCTCTATTCATCATTGATCTTAACCTTTGCATAGGCGGGAGAGTGGATTCAACAACATCCTGAAAGTCCCAAAGTATTCAGAACCGTCCATTGGCATAAGATGCGTGGCAGTCAGGTAGAATTTTGCTGAATCGCGACTTGGAGTGATCAAGGGTAGGACTGCACGAACTCACGATTCATGAAATCGCAATGTGATCGTGGTCGTTGGATCCAAGCCACGAGAGAACCGTTGGATCAGAACCTCCATGTGGTATCGTGTATCGGGGGTTCAAAGGTTGGAAAGAACTTCCTTTCGACTACAGAAGTTGTGAAGTGCCAAGCACCGAGGGCTTATGCGAACACGTGGCACATCCATTAGGTGGGGACCCCGTGGTTGACAGCTGGTGTAAAAACAAGTTCCCAAAGAAAGGTGGGAGGGGGTGAAAGGTGGTGGACACATATCTCCTCGGAAAGATTCAACCCATTGTTGACTTATCGTGGCTTGGGGTTTTACAGGATGGAGAAGTTTCACCTTGATCGCTAAGGTCGCGAAATGCCGAGAGCCGAGGTCTCGTGTGATGGGCGGCAGCGATACATCTCATAAGTAGAGTACAACGAAGGAGACAAGTGGCGTGTACGCATCGCTTGGCAGAGTCCATGTAACGTTGACCTCTCACGTCTTAGGCATTCGCAAAGGAGGAGAACGAGGGCTCAACATTCCAACTAGCGAAATCACAAGTTGCGAGTAGTGCTGGTGTTTAGCCTAGCCTATAATTATATGTAGCAAGCGCTAGTGAGGAGGGAGCCATACCTGTATTGCATCTCGGTATCAACGTTTGGAGAAAAAGGAGTCGATAACCTTGACTCTCCAACTCGCGAATAGTGAGAGGCGCTTATGCTAAGGCTAGGTTGTGGTCACTTGGAGGAGGATAAGGGAAGGGAGATGGTCTGCACTAGGCCCCATAGAAATTCAGGGATTCTATCCCTCGAGGAAAAAAATGAAAAAATCTAGGTTGTCGTAGTAGGTGTGTGACACCTAGGTCACAGAAAACGCTTCTTACATGTCTATCACTACATTCTAGTTTGACCTCATTCTCATTCTATGGTAATTTGTGACCTCGCACTCACTCTTCGTCCAATTATCTTCACATGACCTCATATTGGTATTGTTCCATTGTCCAGTATTGCTCCATTCTTTGTCTCATTTGTGCTTGGCCTCATTCGATCAAGCATATATGAATTCATGTTACATAAGTATAATCCTGGATGCAAACACTAATTTGTGTTAATTTTTGTTACACCTTTCATGACCTTTCAGTTTCTGTGTGGTTTGCAAATAATTCCTTGTCGTAATTCCAAGATATCATAAATTTCCTTACCCGTATTCTATTAACCCTACACTTAAATCGCACTCCCTCGCGACTCAAAAACCCTAGTCTCCATGCAAGAAACAAGCCATAATACACCAAGTTCCCCTTGAGCACCCCGTCGACTGCACCTTGTCCTTGACTTCTCATCCATTATATTCTCCCATTGATATGTCGACCAATCACTACATTCCTCATATGCATGCATGGCATCTGAACTGGTATAACTGTTGCACGTTATGGTGGAGTTCCTCTTGAGATTGCGTGACGTGTGAGGTGAAGAACCTCTGACATCAAATGATTTGTGGAAAGAAAAAATTATAGTATCTATGTGTTTTGTTGGTATAGCTATTCACGTCTAAGATACACTAATAAATATATTCTCTCTTCTCACCTAAGATACGAGCTCTCTAGGATTCGTTGGTGGAGATACGAGATCACTCTTGCTGCTGAAGTTTTCCTATGTTTGAAATAATGGGTTTTAGGAAACCCATTTTTTAATAAATTTTGTGTTGCATTTGAGCCATTATATTTCCATAACACCTACCACCGAACATAGTGACTGATAGAAAAAACATGCTTCATAAGGAGATTAACCAATGGTATTGAGGGTGGCACGAGACAAGGCATTTCATTGGAGAATTATAGAGATGTATGAATGGATTTGTTGCTCATCATTCCTCATTGATCGAGCCATTCCTCATTTCTCTTGAATTTTCATTAAATTCTTGGTGAAGTAGCAAGTTAATTGTGTTTTTTTATTGGAGAAACTTCATTGTATTTTCATTTTCTAATGAGTGTGTGAAGACAACAAAAGACATTTCATTCTCTTGCATCTACTTGTGGGGCTTCCAATACTCCAGTTTCTAGACATCATAGAGGCAATGAGAGAAGACACATAAAGGATAATCTCAGAGGAAGGGTGTTGGCATAATTCCCATGAACAAATATGATCTTCATTTTACCCATTGTAGAATGAATGGGTCACATGAAGCCATCGACTGCTGAGTTCCCTGGGAGAATATTGAAGAAAGATAGACAGATAGACATGTAGGACCAAAAAAAGGTAAATCACATGTTCATTATGTTGTTCCCTATTGCAATATAGGATTAACTGAAGATCTAGTTAATACTTCATTAGCTTCTTAGGGATATGCATGGGTTCTTGACACAGGTACAACCTCTCACATGAAATTTCAAAGAGATTTCTTCAAAGAATTAGATGAAAATGTAGATGGTGTAGTGTATGTTGTAGATAGATCAAGTCCTAAACCTTTAGGAATGGGCACCGTCAGGCTTAAGTTGTCTGGACTCCCAAATTTTCTTCTACATAATGTACTCTATCTTCCTGAGATGCAAAGAAGCTTGTTGTCCCTTATGCACATCAAAGAGCAAGGCAACTCTATTCATATGTTCAATGAAAAATTTGAGATAAAGAAGGACTTTGATAACATGGTTGTCATCACCAAAATAGAAGATGGAAGAATTTTAAAGATGAATGGGACATTTGTCCATACACACACTGTTGCATACCTATCTCATCATGACTCATGTATAATTCCATCTAGTCTTTTGTGGTATGCTATATTTGGCCATATTAATTATGACAATATTTGTTTGTTAAGAAATAATGGTGTTTCTAGTTTTCCTACTATTCCTAGGAAATTGAAGCAATGTGATGCTTGCATCCTTGGAAAACACAACAAACAAACCTTTCATGATTCCACTTCCACAACATGTAGAAAACTTGAACTAATTCATTCTGATTTTTCTTGCCCTATGCATGTTCCTTCTACAAAGGAAACAAATATATAATTAATTTTATTGATAATTACACCAAGATTTGTTGGGTGTACTTGTTGAAAGACAAATCACAAGATTTTGAAACATTTAAAATTTTCATGTATGGATTCAAAATGAAGTTCAGTCTTGTATTGGCTCTCTTCACACTGATAATTGAAGAGAATATATATCTAATGAATTTGAAAGATACCTTTTCCAACATGGGATAAAAAATCAAACCACAGTTCCATACAATCCCCAATAGAATGGTGTAGTTGAACTAATGAACATGATACTCCTAAATATGGTTCATTCCATGATGTTTTTTAAGAATGTTAAATTGATTTTTTGGGCTAATACAGTTCTATGTGCAATTTATGTCAAAAGCAAGTGTCCATCTCATGCTCTTAAAAAAATACTCCTTATTAAATGTGGTATGGTCACATTCCTCTCGTCAGGCATCTCAGGGTCTTTGGTTCCACCTGTTATGACTTGATTCCTAAGGAGAAAATAAGTAAGATTTATGAAAGGATCCGAAAGCGCATATTCTTGGGGTACTCAAATACCACCAAGGAGTATTGTCTTTACATTGATACAAACACAAAGTTTATCCTTTCCAAAGATGTGATGTTTCTTGAATCCAACAAGAAGACAAATTTTTTTGAGAGGCATCTTGATCATCTGGACATATTCGCTTGTGTAAAGACATACCATAAATTTAATGATGAGATTCCACATCTTGAAGGGACGGATCCCTATATTGGGTCATTCTTTGGAATCTCCTTATGAAGAACCATCTTCCCCTCATGAAGAAGTTCTTTCCACTTCATCATAATCTGAATTTCAGTTGGATGTTGTGATTGAGAGGATTGAAAAGATGAGGCTTGATGAGAACTCATCACCATCTCAATCAACCGAGAAACCAGGACCATCTCAGAAAGGTCCACAAAAATGGCTCACAAAAACACTTGAAAATGTTCATCCTAATGAGGTCAGAAAGAGAGGAACCAGATTGTCCTCAAAACAAGATGGAGGTAATGTAAATAATTCAAACTCAGGTGATGTAGATTATATGTATGTTTCATATGATTGTGAGTTGAATTTATATACTATCCTTGAACCAAATTCCTTTGAAGAAGCCACTTGTCATGATGAATGGAAAGAAGCCATGCAAAAGGAATATGATCAAATCGATTGGCTACAACTGGCTACAACTGGGTATTCAAGAAAAAATATAGATCATATGGCTCACTTGAAAAGAACAAAGAAAGGCTCATGGAAAAAGGATTTTCACAGAAATAAGTCGTTGATTATGAGGAGATTCCCCCCCCCCACATAAAAATGGTCTACCATCCACATTTTATTTTCCATGAAAACACAAAATGGATGGGAAATTCATCAAATGGTTGTGAAGGCTACCTTCTTGACTGGAGACTTGAAAGAGAATGTGTTCATGTCTCAACCATAATGATTTGTTGTGAAGGGATAAGAAAATAAGGTATGCAAGCTCATTGAATCCTTATATGTATTGAAACAAGCACCACAAGCATGGTATGAAAATTTAACTGAGCATCTTCTGAAATTAAATTTCAATCATTTCAATCTTGACAATGCAAAATTGTTTGTCAAGAAAGTTGGAAATATTTTTGTATATCTTGTAGTATATGTATATATTTCTAAAATACTTGAAAGGAACTCAATATTTTGGACTTAGGTACTCTAAGGTGGATGAATTCAACCTGATCAAATAATCTAATTCAGACTTTGATGGGGATAAGGAAAATGGAGTATCCAATTTAGGCTATCTAATGAGTCTTGGATCAACAGTTGTCTCCTGGAGATCACACAAAAAATTAGTTCCAAAAAATTCCACAACAAAGGAAGAATATGTGGCAGTAGCATAAGCGACAAAGGAAATTGTGTGTCTTATGAAAATACTTGAATATTTGTAGGAGAAACAATTAAATTATACTCCTCTTCTAGTTGAAAATACTTCTGCAATCAAGTTGACCAAGAATCCTAGATTCCATGATCAAAAAAATCTCTTTAACATAAAGTATCACCTGATTTATATCATGTAGAGGCCAAGACAATTCACTTGAGAAATTTTTCCACAAATGAACAAATTGCGTACATATTCACCAAAGTGCTTGAAAGAGAAAAAATTGAGAAGTTTAGAATGATGCTTGGAATCAGACACACCCCTTCATATTAAGGGGGGAATGTTGGACACATAATCCTTCATGGTTGTGTTACTTGTAATTGTAATGTGAATATGAAGAGTCATAGGTGATAGGAACGGTCACCCATTGGGGAAGACCAAGAGTCATTTACTTATGTATATATGCACCTATCATACTAATGCAAAGGACATCAAAGTCTAGAGTTACTTTTCTGCCCACTCCTGGCCTAACAGTTCATTACCTGGGTTGAAAGTGGTGTATCAAGGAACATAAGAAAACATGGAGAAGCTATGCTTCATTAATAAAGGGATGAAGGACACTAAGACCATTCCAACAAGGTATTCCTTAAAACCATATTCAATATTTTAATCCTTCTTATGGAAATCAAGTGTATAATCCATCTCATAATTGGCACCTTACTAACTAGTCTAACTGGAAAATGCATTATTAGTGAGAATATCTTTAGAATCAACCCTTTCCTTTTCAACCCCATATCAATATCAAAGTCAATCCACTAATCCTTCATCTTCTTGGAGACATAAAGGGCAACAAAAACAAGCTTTGATGCCACCTCTTACACCTCCTCCACCTCTTATAAGAATACTATTCAATAAGCTCCTAGGTAGCCCCAAATTCATATCCAACCTACACCAAATCCTAATAATAGAAGGTTAAAATTTTCTACAATAGTGAGATGGACAATTACCAAAATGACTCATTTAATTCTATAGAACTCATTGAGTTAAAATTACATTGAGGAAGTCCCCTAGGTGTAGGACACTTGGTGAGGGAGTTTGTTTTTAAGGCACTTCGTGATGTTAAGTCACCCGTTCGAAATCCGTGGGGAAAACAATCCAGCCATGTTAAGGGTTGGTGTGACTCAGGACGAGTACGATCCCCGAGTGATTTTGATGGCTCAGATGCCCCTAAGTCATGGTTTCTCAGCCACAAGTTAGTCCCACAGGTCATGTAAAAACTAGAAAAAAAATAAATTACATTGAGGAAGAGTGGTTACAAATCCTTCACCTCCACTCATCACTAAACATATAGATGACAATCCTAAATTCCAAGAAAATCAATAAAAAAATGAGAATCAATAAATTAAAAATAATCCATAGACAAGTAATCATCCCTCTCAACAAAATCCCCCTTATCCTAAAATGCTAGAGCAAGATAAGGCCTGCACCAAATCAGAAAATGGCCTTTTAGAAGAACTCAAAAATCTATATGTGAAGATACCCCTCCTTCAAGCCATTAATATGTACCAACCTACAACTATTTCATCAAGGAAACATGGATTAATAAACTTGGGAGAAAGAATAAATACCCCCCTAGAATCAATGTTATAGGGTAACTTGCTAACCTGATGTTAGGAAAAGTCTTCACCCCTAAGTATTTTGATCAAGGGATTATTGTAGTTGATGTGTACATCAATAAAATTTTGATAGAAAATACCTTACTGGAATTGAGAGTTTTAACTAATGTAATGAACAATGACACCACACTAATATTGAACTTAAGAGAATGGTTAAGGCATACTCCTGTTGTACCTGAACTTGCAAACATAATAGCTATTAATTAAAAATGATTTTTAGAGGAAATGATTGTAACAATTGAATCATTGGAGTACCCAATAGACTTCATTGTTCTGTAAACTAAATCTACTTTCAATGGATATCATAACCTAGGTAGACCTTGGTTGGCCACTATTTATGCATACATAGGTTTTAGGGTAGGGGATATGACCTTCACCAATGGGAAATCTCATAAAAATTTAATCCATTATCTCCTTTCCAAGCCTTTCATCGATATAGAAACACCTCTATGGGAAGAAGAATAAGAATATATGTTCCAAACCATCCATCCAATTCTCACCATAATAAGTGCATGGTCATTCCAATTATATGCAAAACTTGTATCATAGTTTTGTTAAAATCCATGAATACAAAGGAAAAGAAATAGAAGAAAATGATGAAAACTATGGTAATATGGATCAGAACCTACTGGAAAGTGTTATTTTCTGTTGATACAAAGAAACAAGTAGTTAAGACCATATGATTTTTTTCCAACAAAACCTTGAAAATCAACAACCATTTAAATTTTTTCTAAGGGAAGTAATTGCTATGAATCCTTAGAAAACATAGCTTAAAATTTTCTTGGAACTATAAGGACATACAAGGAATCCATCCTAACATTTTTACCCACTATATATACATCAAATATGATTCCAATCATTTAATATAAACTCAAATAAGAATGAATCCAATGCTAAAGGACATAGTGAAAACAAATCCACAAAATATTTTAGATGCCAATTCCATCTATCTATCTCTGACATCGAGTGTGTGTCACCTTTGGTCATAGTTCCCAATAAGGGAGGCAGATGGAGGATATGATTATATTATAGAGAAATAAACAAAGCCAAAATGAAGGACCATTTCCCTTTTCCCTTCATTGATAAAGTGTTATATTCTTTATCTAGGAAAAAAATATTTTCCTTTCTAGATGGGTTCAATGGTATAATCAGATCCAAACATTTCCAAAGGGTTACCAAGACAAGTTAAAATTTACCTATCCTTGGCAAAAAAAATAAATCCTGATGGAATACACATCACAGTAAACCATCCATGTACATGAGGTAAATTGGCCATTTTCATTTTTGGCAACCTAACTCAATGAGGATATCGAGTAAGGCCCAAAAGTATATACAATATATATGCCCAGGGACTTGAACCCATGACCTCTTTCTTATAAACCATATCTCTCAACCACTTTAGCTAACCCATCAAGTTTCTCCTTGGCAAACATTTTCCTATAGAGTATTACCCTTTGGCTTATGTAATTCCCTTGCAACTTTTCAAAGGGATATATTAAGAATATTTTCATATTTGGTTCATGACAATGTTGAAATTTATATGGATGACTACACTATTAATGGAAATACATTTCAAGAAGATTTATTCAACTTGGAAAATGTCTTGAAAAGATGCAAATAAGTGAACTTGTCTTTAATAAACAAAAAGTTCCTCATGATTGTGAGTGAAGGCATAGTATTAGGCCATCACATCTCTCCTATTGGCATTGAGGTTGACCCATCCAAAGTAAACATCATCCAAAACATGCCAACCCCATAAAAATAGAAAGACGTTAGAATATTCTAGGGGTATGCAGGTTACTACAAGAGATTCATAATTTTTTTTATCAAGTTGGCTACACCCTTGTTTACCATGCTTTCAAAGAATGTAGATTTATACTAGTCAACATATTGTCAAAAATCCTTTGATGACATTAAGGAAAAACTAATGAAAAACCCTATTTTGCAAGGACCTCGACACGATATCCCATTCCACATTCATATAGATGCTTTTGATAGGGCCTCAACGATAGTTATTTGACAACAAGAAGACAGGGACCCATTTTCTATTTATTAAATAAGTAAAAAATTGGAGAAGAGCTTAACTATAGAATAACTGAAAAATAATTCCTCATTTTTGTCTATGCCATCAATAAATTTAGACATTATGTTACTGGCTATCTAGTTTTTGTGCACACTAACCACTCATCCAATCGATACTTAATGAATAAATATGATATCAATGGTAGATCCATCAGATGGTTATTTTTGCTGCAAGAATTGGATTTGACAATACTTGATAAACATGGAAAACATAATGTTGTTGAAGATTTTCTTTCAATATTGACTGATAATGCCGATAAATATATTGTTGATGATTATTTCCTCAATAGGAACCTCTTTTCTATATCATTACAAACCCCATGATTTTTTGATATTGCAAACTACTTAGCTACATGAAGGTTTCCTCAATGTTTTATATTTAGAAAGAATTGCAAAATCATTAGGAAAATTTCCACATACACGTGGATAAAGGGACATCTCTTCAATCATTGATCAAACCAAATAATTGTGCCTTATATAAGGGAATATGAGGTCCATGACATCCTACATGATTTCCATGACGAGAGTCATGGAGATCATTATGTTGCAAAGAGGATGACCTAGAAGGTTCTTTAGACATGATACTACTAGCCTACATTGCGCAGGGACACTAAATTATATGTGTCACAATATGATGAGTGTTAAAGGATAATAAATCATATGAATAGAGATCAAATTCTCCTTCAACCATATATAGCATTGGAACTCTTTGGAAAACAGGGTATAGATTTTGTGGGACCTATAGTACAACCATCTAATAAGAAGGAGAATATATTGGTTTTCATAGATTATTTGACCAAATGGGAAGAAGTGAAGCCGATGAATAACACTATAGAAGAAAAGGGATTTGATTTCCTCCATGAAAACATATTTTCAAGGTTTGAAGTACCAAGGGAGATTTTCACATAAAAAGGATCTTAGTTCAGTTAACATCTTGTTCAAAATGTCATGAGCTTATACAAAATTAAACACTAAAAACAATGATATATCATCCTCAAGCAAATGGTTAGGTACAAGTGACAAAAAAAGAGCCAGAGAACATCTTCATAAAGATATTCAAGAAACATAGAAGAGAATGGGTGAATAGATTGATAGAGTTTATTTGGGCATAAAACACTACATGTGAAACTACCACATGATTCACATCTTATGATTTAATTTATGGCAAGAAGGTCATGCTCCCCATAGAGTTTGAGATTCAAACAATGAAAAGAAACTCATAACTAGGATTAGATCTCTCATAGGCACAATGAGAAAAACTACAATAATTCAATGACTTGTACGAGTATAGAAAAGAGGCCTTGTTCCACACCAAGATGGTACAACAAGAAATAATAAGGTGGCATGACAATATCATTGAGTCAAAAGTACTCCAGGAAGGATATTAGGCCCTACTATATGAATCAATATTTAAGGATTTCATGGGAAATTGAAAACAATATGGATGGGATTGTACGAGGTTGACACACGTTATGACATTTGATCAATAAAAATTAAAACAATTGATGGAGAAACATTGCATTTTTGGTTAAGGGATATAGACTAAAAGTCTACAAGAAACCTTTGTCAAAAGAAGAGTTTACAACCAACATTTAAGGAGAAAATATTAGTACAATTGAGAGTAGAAATGCTCCCAAAATAGATTAATCATCTCCAAAAAGNAAAAAAAAAAAAAAAAAAGGAAAAAAAGAAGAGAAAAAAATTCCCATGATAAAAACTTCTTTGAGGCATCTCGAACAAGCCTTGGTTTGGAAACCTCCCTGGAGACAGACCCTAGGTTTGTAGAATTGAAAAAAAAAATTATCATGGTGAAAACATTCATAAGGCACCATGACACAAAGCATTGATGAAAACGAACAATGAGAGGTGTCATCTAAGAAAAAATAAAGAAAAAGAAGAAAGAAAGAAAATGCAAATCCCTACCTCGTGATTCCGTGTAGGTTCAACTTTAACTCAAGCAAGCCAAAAAAATCCAGTACAAGATGATCCATATTGAATCATTATATTATTTTTTATCTATCTTGATGCTTTATGGGTTAAAAATTTGGAACAATGAACTTGTAGAGCCATTTTAGCAATTGGTCCAAATTTGGAAATTTAGTTCCAAAAAATCGTCTAAAATATTTTGGAACCATTTTGAGGCATCCAACGATACATTTTTATGGTCCAAACCTTACTATGGAGCTACGATATATATTATATACATTGGGACCTTTCCAATGGTGCAAGAAAGGCCTCAATGGGAGTTCATATGTGAAATTTATGTCTCTCACAAGTTGACCTACTGTATTGATCACCATGGTGCGAGTATATTCCACGTCAGCCTCCATTACTTAAACATGTGGGGATAGCCACATAGTAAATTTTCTAAGAATATTCTAGAAGTTCCTAAGCTTTATCACAATTGAGGGCTAAGGAAATCAATTCCCTAACCATGGACGACTATTGAGGTATGTTAAATACCCGATTGTTAGGAGGAGAAGGAGTTCCATTATATGTTAATGTATTGTGTTCCATATCAGAGTAGAACAAATGGGAGTGGGAAAATTATAGAGCATAACATAGGAGGTTAATTTTTTGTAGCAACCTAACATGGCACAGGTCTAAGGTAACTCCATAGAGAGTGCCTTCTTCTTTGTACTTACATTATTTCCATACTAGAGACAAGAGTGCGGAGCAACATTACCTTCTAGCTTGTTTTTCTCTCATAATGGTTTACTTGAGAAAATATTTGTTATATTGAGGATGTTGTGTGAATGTATTTTATTGTTCTCTATTTTTCATATTTTATATATTTCATGCATAAACAAAAAATTTAGTAATTGAAGATTCTGGAATCTAAAGGAATTTAACCTTCATAGTGTAGATTTCAGTTTTATTTATCAGATCTGTTGTGGCAAGCTGTTCCAGGAGAATATCCACAACAATTTATAGATCACAAGATCAAATACCCTTCTCCATAAGGAATACAACACAAATCAAGAAAAAACTCTATCAATAAGTATGGTATTCCATTTTTGGTAAGTGTTCATGTTCTATATTCTATAGTCCTTATGTTTTATATTATCCATTAGAAAGTAAGAAGTGATTAGCTGATTTCATGGCATAGGTTGAGGAATTCTCCAAAATTCCTACATTCCTATAGAACATAACATTCTCAGCTTACATAATAGATCATTCTCAGCCTAACATAATAAAACTTTCTCAAGACTAGAAGTTCTACTCTCGGAACTCATAATCATCATTGTCATTAGCTAAGAGCATTAAAATTTTTCTAGTATTTTGGTATATTTTTGTATTAACATAGTACCAACTTGATGAAAGCACTCTAAAGTTCTTTTTTTTTATAGGTCTCATTTATTAGTCATTTTTCCTTCAATTTAAAAAGTGGTGCTCCCGGAATCACCATTTTTTTAAGGGTTAAATTACCACATATTTGAAATCATGGTCCTGACAACTAGTACCGTGTTACTAACCAAAACCTTAAATCAACCCCAAAATTGAAAATTGGTACTTCCAACAACATTTTTTTTAAGGTTAAAGTTTACAACTTGTTTGAAATCGTGAACTTGACACCAATACCATTATGATCAAAATCTTTATCTATTGTTATGATCAAAAGCTTTAAAACAACCTTAAAAAAAAGAAAAAATAAATTAAAAAATGAAATTAAAATAATAATATTAATCAACCTTAACTCCAATATTTAATTTAAAAAAAAAAACAAATTTAAAAATTTAAAAATAAAATAGCTAATTTCATAAAAACAATAACAAATTTAAACAATTTTGATTTTTTTTTTTAAATATAAAAAACTAAAAAACTCTAGATGTAACATGCTCCTACCCACTCCCTCCACTTCCGCCCCTTGAATAGGTGGAAGTTAAGTGCATGCCCATTTCTCTTTCTCCGCCACTTAAATAGGCTACGAGTTAAGTGCATGCCCATTTCTCCGCCCATTCATTTCTATTCATATAAATATAAAGAAATTCACTCAAATTACAAAAATTATTTAGAATATTTTAGACATCTACATTCCATTCATTTCTATTCTTATAACTCACGTGGAACTTGGAAATTTCTATTCTTATAACTCACGTGGAACTTGAAAATAATTCTCTTTTGACCATAAAACTGAATTATTCACTTTTCTTGATTTTTCTTTTGGTGTTTTGTTCATATGGGAGTCATGTACATACTTGCCACACTAATTTAATTTCTTTATTATTAGCACAACCATTAACTCGCCGTTGGTGAACGTTGAAAGGCTTACGGTTGGTAAACCACCTCATTAACTGTTGGTGAACGTCGTTAGGTGTCCGATGTTCACTGTGTTTAATCAGGATGTCGATAGGTGTCCGTTGTTCACTGTGAGGAATTGGAATCAACACCGAACCTGGTCCTAATGGAATACGGGAGGAAACAATCGAGTAAGTGCAGATGAAAGCCACGGGGGAGGGAAAACAGTGGAGGAAGTGGAGAGTAAATGATACGTTGCTGGAGAAATGGAAAATAATAAACCTTATTAATCACTCAGACGTGGCAATCAGCTAGTCACTATAGTAAATTTTAAATATTATCAAGTAAAAGTAAAAAAATAAACATGTAAACGAATGTCTTTATAATAGTGAGGAAGTTAATGGTTGAAATCACAACCATTGATTTTTTGGGATGCCTAAGAATATTCCATCAATATTTAATCTTGTCCATACAAACATGATTAAGCACTAAAAACCTATTAAATGTGCCCATTATCAATAGATGTATGCCTTTTGGCATAATTAATTGGCTTACTTATATTATCTCTTGAATTTCTCAAAACGATCTAGCATGGATTTTTATTGTCTTATTAGTCCCTGCCAAGGCCAGGGACTAATAGCGATGAGTTCATCGTTGACTGGCTATTAGTTTAAGGTTGACTTTAGATTTTTGTTTTATATCAAATGTGTAACATAGGAAATCAAAATATGTATTTTTTTTAATAATAAAAAAAATATTTTTCTAACATTTGATTGGCTAATATCTTTCAAGTGTTATTGCTGACTTTAGATTTTTGTTTTATATCAAATGTGTAACATAGGAAA